>JAUELO010000366.1:5077352-5105225 GCA_032357855.1 Amphibolips quercusostensackenii
ATTTCAAGTTTTTGAGTAATCTAAGTAATTAAGATATAATGCGGTGCAATGCACCATAATTTACTTATAAAGCAAATAAATCGAAGTAATTTTGGTGATTCAAGTGAGCAAGTTGTATTCCAGTTTAATCCACCTATAATCCAAAGTAATATATTTGTGATTCAGGTAATTTCAAGTAATTACCTTGTAATCCGGAGTGATCCAGAGTAACTTATTTATGAAACAAATAATTCGGTGTAATTTAGGTAATTTAAGTAGGCCACTTGTTATCCACATTAATCCACAAACAATCTCGAAAAATCCAGGTAACACAAGTAATTTAGGTAATCCAACTAATTACCTTTCAATTCGCAGTAATCCACTGGAATTTACTTCTCAAAAAAATAATTCAACGCAATTCTGAAAATTCAAGTAATCAACTGTAATGCAGGTTAATCAATATATAACCCAGTGTAATCCGCTTATCATCCACATAATTCAAAGTAATGAACTTGTAATTTAGAGTATTTAGGAGTAATCCACTTTCAATAAAGACCATTCAGAGTAATTCAGGTAATCCAAGTAAGCCACTTGTAACTTAGTTCAATCCATCTGTATTTATGAGTCATCCTCTCTTAATCCAGGTCATTCTAAATAATTTTATTAATCCAACAATTAACTTGTCATACAAAGTCATCTAGGATGATTTATTCATATTAGAAAATAACAAATTTGAGGCAATTATGGTAATTCAAGTAAACAACTTGTACTCCAGCTTTATCCATCTATAATCTAGGGTGATACGATTGTCATCCAGGTGATTTGAAATATTTTAGGTAATGCAAGTAATTGAATTGTAATCCATAGTAATTAAGGGTAATTAACTTTCAATCGAGATCATTCAGAGAAATTCAGGTAAGGTAAGTGCGCTACACGTAATCCATTTTGATCCATCTATAATCCAGGCAATCCACTTGTAATCCAGTTAATTCCAAGTAATCTAAGTAACTCAAACAATTAACTTGTAATCCGGGGAATCCAGAAAAATTTAATTTTGAAAAAAATTTGAAGTAATTCTGGTAATTCAAGTAAGCAACTTGTAATCCCAATCAATCCACTTATAATCCATTGTAATTCACTTGTTATCCGGCTATTTCAAAATATTTAACTTTTTTTCAAAAGTAATGCAGAGTAATTTAATTATAAAATAAATAATTTAGTGTAATTTAGATAGTTCAAGTTAGCTACGTGATGTCCAGATAATTTTACCTTGAATCCAGGATAATCTACTTGTTATTCATGTAAATCTAAGTAATTAACTTGTAATCCAGAATGATTAAAAGTAATTTACTTTTAATTCAGGTCATTTAAAGTAATTTAGGTAATCTAAGTCATTTACTTGTAAGACAGTTTAATCCACCTATAATCTATTGTAATCCACTTGTTATCCAGCTTATTTAAAGTAATTAACTTTTAATCCAAAGTAATGCAGAGTAATTTAATTATTAAACAAATTATTCAGTGTAATTTAGATAATTTAAGTTAGCTACGTGATGTCCAGATAATTCCACCTTTAATCCACGGTAATCCACTTGTTATTTATGTAAATCTCAGTAATCAACTTGTAATCCAGAATAATTAAAACTAATCCACTTTTAATCCAGGTCATTCAGAGTAATTCAGGTAATCTATGTAAGTTACTTGTAACCCTGCTTAATCCACTTATAATTCAGTGTAATCCACTTGTTATCCAGGTAATTCAAAGTAATTAACTTCAAATCCAAGGTGATGCAGAGTAATTTAATTATAAAACAAACAATTCAATGTAATTTAGATAATCAGAGTTAGCTACTTATTGCTAGATAATTCCACCTTTAAACCAGGGTAATCCACTTCTTATTCATGTAAATATAAGTATTTAACTTGTAATCCACAATAATTGAAAGTAATCCACTTTTAATTTAGGTCATTCAGAGTAATTCAGGTAATCTTAGTAAGTTACTTGTAACCCAGCTTAATCCACCTATAATTAAGTGCAATCCACATGTAATCCGGTCACTTTTAAGTTATTCAGGTAATCCAAGTAACTAACTTGTAATCGGGTGTAATCCAACATTATTTACTTAGAAAAAAAATAACTCAAAGTAATTCTGGTTATTCAAGTGAGCAACTTTAAATCAAGATTATTCTACCTATAATTCAGAGTAATCTACTTGTGATCCAGGTATTTTGTAGTAATTACCTTATAATCTGGAGTAATTAAGAGTAATCCACTTTTAATCCAGATCGTTAAAAGTAATTCAGGTTATCTAAGTAAGCCACTTGTAACCTAGTTTAATCCACATATCCTCGAAAGTAATCCATTTGTAATCCAGGTAATTCCAGGTAATTTCAATTAATTAAGATAATCCAAGTAACAAACTTGTAATCCGCAGTAAACTAGCATAATTTGCTTAGAAAATAAATAATTCAAAGCAATTTTTTTAAATCGAGTAAGCAGCTTGTAATCCAGTTTAATACACCTATAATTATCTTATAATCCAGATAATTAAAAGTAATCCAATTTTAATCGAGAGCATTTAGCGTAATTTATGTAATGTAAGTAAAGCACTTTTAACCCAGTTTAAATTACTTATAATCTGAGTAATCCACTTATAATTGAGGTAATCTCAAGTAATTAAGATAATCCAAGTGATAAACTTGTAAGCCGAAATAATCCAGGATAATTTACTCATAAAACAAATAATACAAAGTAATTATGGTAATTGAAGTAAGCAGTTAAAAAATGATTCATTTTTGATACAAAATTTATTTCCTTTGTTGAAAATAATTCTTTTTGATGATAAATTAATTTAATTTGTAGAAAATTTAACAATTTTATTAAATTTCTTTTTTGTGAAAAATTCACCTTTTTTGATTGAGAATTTGTCTTTTTATCTTAAAAATGTAGCTATTTTGTAGAAAATTTATTACTTTGGTTCAAAAGTTCAATTATAATTTTGAATTTTTTTTTCTTCAAAATTAATATTTTTAGCTGTACATTTAACAATTCCAATTTTTGTTAAAAATTCAACTATATTTAGTTAAGAACAGTTTGGTCAAAAATCAATTTTTTTTAGTTGAAAACCCAGAACATTTATTGACAATTTACGTAATTTGTTGAAATTTTTTTTTTATTAATTTTCTTGACTGAAAATTAAACCTCTTTTAAAAAATTTAAATGTTTGGGGAAAAATTAATCCACGTGACATATTTTTCAATTTCGTTGGAAAATCATTTTTTGGTCTAATATTAAACATTTTTGTTTAAAATTCGTCTTTGTGTTTTGAAAATTCGACTGATTTCAAAAAGAAATTTATTTTGTTGGTTAAAAATCCAACTATATTGCTGAAAATTTGTTTTTTTATTAATTAAAAATTAATTTTTTAAGTTTAAACTCCAACTATTCCATTTTTAGTTTTAAATTCAACTATATTTGGTTAAAAGTTCAGGTATTGTGTTAAAAATTTGTCTTTTTTGGAAAAAAAATCTTATGGGTTAAAAGTTCAACTAGTTGAACGTATTAATTTGTTAAACATTTATTTCTCATTTGAAATTGCATATTATTATTTGAAAATTTTTTTCTTCGGTTTAAAATTTAACTATTTTGTTGAAAAGTTTTTTTTTTTAAATTGATTTTTGATCTGGAAATTTAACTAATCCATTTCCGATGCAGAATTAATCTTCATTAGATGAAAATTTAACAGTTTGGCAGAAAATTGGTCCCTTTAAATTAAAAATCAAACACCTCTGTTGAAAATTTACGTATTTTGTTGAAAATTCGTTTTTTGCAGGAAAATGAATTGTCTTAACTGTCAATTAATCTTTTTTGTTTGGAATCCCATTGTTTGGTGAAAAATTATTAACCTTGTAGGAAATTTAACAATTTGGTTAAGAAATTATATTATTGGTTAAGAATTCAACATTTTTTTTAAAGTTCGTCTTTTTGGGTTGGCAATTAAACTATTTTAGTGAAAACTTTATTTCTTTAGTTAAAAATTTAACTATATTGTTAAAACTTTGTTTTTATTGTTGAAATTAAATTTTTTAAACTAAAAATTCAACATTTTTTGGTAGAAAGTAAATCTTCTGAGATGAAGACTCAACTGCTTGGTTAAACAACTATGTTAAAAATTCAATTTTTGTTTAAAAATGTGTAAATTTATTTGTAAATTTATTCCTTTAGTTAAAAATTGAACTTTTTTGCAAAATTTTTTTTTTCGCGTGAAAAATTAATTTTTTAATTGCAAATTGAACTGTTTTTTTTAGAAGACTCATAATTTGAATTAATCATTCATCGTTTTGGTAGAACATTTAATAGTTTCTTGCAAATTCTTTTATTTTCAAATTAAAAATAATTTTTTCCGTTAAAAATAATTTTTTTTAAATAAAAATTTAACTGTTACTGTATTAATAAATCTTCCGGGTTAAGAGCTCAACTAGTTGATCAAATTACTTCGTTAAAAATCCAATCTCAGGTGGAAAAATATAATCTTAGTTGAAAATCTATCTCTGGTTGAAAAATTAAATTTTTCGTTGAAAATTACTATTTTTTGATGAAAAATTAATTTTCTTACTGCGGATTCAACTGATTTATATAAATATTTATTATTTTAGTTAAAAATTCATCTCTTTAGTTGAAATTTTAATAGTTTGTTAAAAATTCATTTTTTTTGTTTGGTAAAAAATTAATTTTTTAACTGAAAATTTTTCTATTCTATTTTTTATGAATGGATGATCTTCTTCAGCTTATAATTCTGCTTCATTAAAAATCAGTCTTTTTTAATTAAAAATTTGACAACTTTATTGAAAATTCATATAATCTGTTAAAAAATCGTAATTTTTTATAAAAACATAATTATCTTTGTTGAAAATTCAACTATTTGATGTTAAATATTTCTACTTTACAGGTTCAACAATCTTTGTGAGAAATTACATTTTCTGTTCAAAATTAAACTTTTTTGGTTTAAATTGCATCCTTTTGGGTAGAAAATTAATGTTTTTGGTTGAGAATTTGAATACCTACTTGCGAAAAAGCTCATCTGTTTTTGAAAATTAAAAAAACAAAGTTAAAATGTATTCCCTTTTGATTGGATTTTATCTTAAAAATTTTTTTTCAATCCTTTGAAATAATTAAAAATTTTTTGAAATCTTTGAAATCTTTTGCGATTATGTAGGTGACGGATAAATAAGTTTAGCCAAACAGAAAATAAGTTTAAAAATGTGTTAAAAGACAAGGTGAAAAAATATTTGTATTAGCGAGCAATTTGAAAAAATTGTAGCATGAGTATCATTTTGTCAAAATAGTCGCATCATTAAAAAAAAGTGTCAAAAGAGGCAAAATAAGAAATTTTGGAAATGTCCTTATCTCAAGGCTAAAACACCTCAATCTGTACAACTTTGGATGAATAAAATATTAAATGTCCTGCTACGCCATTTTCTGTATATTTTCCACTTGTTTCTTTTTTCCTTAATTAAAAAAAAGAAGCGAATATCCCTCAGGAGATGTATCTGAGGAGATGCATGATTGCACGTCTCAGACTGGACCATGATGGCCGCTGAGAAAAGCTATTGGTCCGTCGGTAATCATACGGTCCCCCACTGCAATTCCCGACTATCATTACGCGATCATTTTTTTTAAAGCATTTAATTTGAGTTGTCCCTCCCCCACTAGACTCTACGGTTAAAGGCTCTTTCTCTATACTTTATACTAGATGACTAACTAATACACACATGAGTTTCGTTTCGTAGTTTTTTTTTTTTTTTTAATTCTGATGCTGCTGATGCAGTTCCACTCTTTTCACCTCATTCTGTCTTCATCCTTGGCACTACCGTTTCACATCATTTTGTTTTTTGTCTTTATCATCCCTTTTACTTCGTCCCATTCATTTTTGCGCTTTTTGCGCTTTTTGCGCTTTTTACACCTCTACAATTTTCTCGCATTATCCGTTCGTGCCGCACGCAGATTATGCCTTGTCTGATCAATTTAATTGGAGTTGATGTGCATCTTTCGTGGAAAACTGCTTTTATACAAACCAGATATTTATTCCTTGCTTTTTAAAAGTTAAAGTCATTTTTAAGGAAGTCGGATTTCAGTAAAATCTAGATAGGTAATTAAAACGCACATTGAGTATACTTCTTATTGACACTTGCAGCTTTTCAAACTGAAGCACTTCAGTATTCTAAACTCGCAGTTAGAGTACTTTAAACTGAAGGACTTTAGACTACAGTACTTGCAACTAGAGTACTTGTAACTAGAGTATTTTAAACTAAAGCACTTCAGACTGCAACACTTAAAACTGCAGCACTTTACACTAAAGCACTTGAGACTACAGTACTTTGACCTGTATCACTTCAAAACTGCAGCAGTTAAACCTGCAACAATGCAAACTACAGCTTTACAAACTACAGCACTTGGAATTGCATAATTTCAAAACACAGCACTTTGAACTACAAAACTTTAAACTGAAGAACTTTAGACTGCAGGACTTGAAACTTTAGCACTTTAAATTAAAGCACTTTGAATTGCAGCTTTTTTAATTGCAGAATTTTATACTAGAGGACTTGAATTGTCAGAAGCTTAAGCTTTATCTCTTAAAACTGAAATACATCTTTATGCAGTACTTTAAACTGAATCACTTTAGAGTGCAACACTAAAAACTGAAGAATTTTAAACTAAAGCACTTTACACTGCAGAACTTCAGACTGTATTACTGCGAACTGCAGCACTTCAAACTACAGCACTTGAAATTGCATTACGCCAAAGCACAGAACTTCAAACTACACAACTTTGAACTAAAAAACTTTAGGCTAGAGCAGTTAAAACTGCAGCACTTCAAACCGAATCACTTTAGACTACAGTTCTTGAAACTGCAGCACTTTAAACTTAAATACTTTAGACTGTAGCTTTTTAAATTGCATCATTTTAAACTGCAAGACTTATATTGGCAGAAGTTAGAACCTCATTGTTTTAAACTGCAATAGACTTAAATACAGCACTTCAAACTCAAAAACTTTAGACTTTAACTCTTAAAACTGCACTTCTTTAAACTACACAACTTCAAAGTGAAGAACTTCAGACTACATCTGTTTAAACTGCAGCACTTCAAACTAAGGTACTTTGTACTGCAAATCTTCAAATTGTAGAATTTCAAACTGCAGCACTTGAATTGGCAGAACTTGCTTGAAACTACAACAGTTCTGAACACAGAACTTCAAATTGAAGCATTTTTGACTGCAGCTCTTTACATCGTAGCATTTTAAACTCCAACACTGAAATTGAAAAAGCTCAAATTACATCACTTGAAATCGCAACAGTTCAAAATTCAGCACTTCAAACTGTATCACTTGAATCTGTAGCACTCAAGCTGCCGTACTTTAATTGCAGAACTATAAACTGCAGCACCTCAAACTGCAGCCCTTTAAACTAAAAAACTTTGAACTAAAGCACTTTAAACTACAGAACATTAAACTGTTGAGCTTTAAGCTACAGCACTTGAAACTGCAGAACTTTAAACCAAAGTACTTTGGAATGCAGCTTTTTAAGTTGCAGCATTTCAAACTGCAGCACTTGAATTGGCAGAAGTTTAAACTTCAGTGCTTGGAACTGCAGTAGTCCTAAATACAGCTCTTCAAACTAAAGCACTTTATGTACAATACTTAAATTGCTTTAAACTTAAAACTGCAACACTTTACACTAAAGCACTTTAAACCGCAGCTTTTCAAATTGCAGAACTTCAAACTGCAGCACTTAAATTGATAGAAGTTCAAAAAACATCGCTTAAAACTGCAGCAGTTAAAAATTTAGCACTTTAAATTGTATCACTTTAAACTGCAGGACTTCAAACTGCATCACTGTAAACTGCAGGACTTCGAACTTTAAAACATTGAATTACAATACTTGAATTGCAGCTCTTTAAACTGCAAAATTTCGAGATACAACACTGGAATTAGCAGAAGTTTAAACAGCATTACTTAAACTGCAGCGGTTCTATCTACATCACTTGAAACTGCAGCACTTTGGACTGCAACACTCAAAACTGCAGCACTTATCACTAAAGCACTTTAGAATGCAAAAATTCAAACTGTGTTGCTTTAAACTGCAGGACTTCAAACTGCAGAACTCTTAACTACAGCACTTGAAAATTCAGCACTTGAAATTGCATAACTCCTGAACACAGAACTTTAAACTACACTACTTTAATAAAAAGAACTTGAGACACAACGCTTTAAACAGCAGCACCTAAAATTGCAGAGCTTGAAACTGTAGAACATTAGACCACAGGACTTGAAACTGCATCACTTTAAACCAAAGCACTTTAGGCTGCAGCATTTTAAACTGCAGCACTTAAAACTGCAGAACTCAAAAATACGTCAACTGAAACTGCAGCAGTTCTAGATACAGCACTTTAAACGAAAGCACATTAGACTGCATCGCTTTAAACTGCAGCACTTCAAACTGCAGGACTTTGAACAAAAGCACTTTAGACTGCAGCATTTTAAACTGGAGCACTTAAAACTCTACAAGTTCAATTACGTCTCCTGAAACTGCAGCACACCTGAATACAGCACTTCAAACTTTAGCATCTTAGACTGCAACATTTAAAACTGCAGCACATTGAACTGCAAAACTTTAAGCCACAGCACTTCGAACTACGGGAACTTAAGCTTTAAACTACAGCACTTTAAACTACAGAACTCCAAACTGCGGGAATTCAAGCCACAGCAATTCAAACTACAGCACTTTAACTTGCAGCACTTCAAACTGAAAAGTGATCGTTTTGAGCAAAAAAATCATTTATTTGTTAAAAAATTTATGTATTTTTTTTTTAAATTTGACTTTTTTAGTTGAAATTAATCTTCTTGATAAAATATTTAATTACTTGGTTGAAAATTCATTTTACTACTTTATGATTTATCTCTTCGGTCAAAAATTTGTTTTTTTTTTTTATTAAAAGTTAATTATTTTATCTGGAAATTTAAATATTTTATTTTAAGTTGAAAATTGATCGCGTTTAAATTAAAATTCAACTAATTAGTTAAAAATTAAGTGTTTTATTGAAAATTTATATTTCCAGTGTGCAACTTCAATTGTTTTGAGGAATATTCGTCAATTTGGTTTAAAAACTCCATTTTTTTGTTGAAAGTTCGTCTTTTTGGGTCAAAAATAAACTTTTTTGTTTTACATTTAACTGTCTTTCATAAATTTGTTTTTCTAGCTTAAAATTTTAACCATTTAGTTATAAGTACAATTATTTTTGCTAAAATGAATTTTGTTGTTTGATAAAAATGCAGAATATTTTGTTAAATATATTTTGACTTGAAGTCTGAAGGGTTTCATATTGAATTTAATATGGTGCATACGTTAATTTTATTTTAAAAAATATATTTATAAAATAAAAAAAAATATTTTTAATTAAAGCATTGAATTTTATTGGAACACAAGCCCATTTATTTGAACCAAAGATATTTCTTTGATTCAAAAACAACATTTATTTGACCGAAAGCCGATGAAGAAGAAAAAAGAAAAGAAAGAAAGAATTTTTGAAAAAAATGTCTTTGAATCTAATTCATATAAATTCTTTAAAGATATTTCTTTAACTCAAGAAAAATTTCATTGAATAAAAGAAATTTTCTTTGACTGAGAATCAATAAAAAAAATGAAGGCAAGGTAGGAAAGGAAGGAAGAAAATAAATCAATTTATTTTATAACTTATTTTTCAAAGAAGCTCCTACAAATTCAATTCAAATAAATTCTTTAATGATATTTCTTTAAATAGAGAAAATTCTGTTTTAAATCAAAGAAATTTTCCTTTGACTAAGAGCCAATGAAAAAAAAGGGAAAAAAAGGAAAAGTAATTTATATTTTAATTTACTTTTGAAACAAATTTTCTTTAAGTCCAATTCAAATAAATTCTTTGGAAAAATTATTTTAAATCGAGAGAAATTTCTTTGAATCGAAGAAACTTTTCTTTGACTGAGAGCCTATGCAGAAGAATGAAGGAAAATTAAAAGGAAGAAAGGATTAAAGAAAGAATAGAAAAAAATTTATTTTTGAAAAAAATTTCTTTTGAATCTAATTCAAATAAGTTTTTTGAAGATGTTTCTTTCAATCAAGACAAATTTCTTGGACTGAGAGACAATAGAAAAGAATAAACGAAAAAGAAAGGAAAAAGAAGAAGAGAAAGACACAAAGAAAGTAAGAAAATAAATTATTTTATTTTAGCATTTATATTATAAAGATTTTTTCTTTAAATCTAATTCAAATAATTTCTTTGAAAATATTTCTTTGAATCAAGAAAAATTTCTTTGAATCAAAGAATCTTTTCTTTGACTGAGATCCAATAAAGAAAAATAAAGAAAAGTGAAGAAAGAGAGAAAGAAAATAAATCAATTCATTATATCATTCATTTTTTTAAGAAGTTTTCTTTGAATCAAAAAAACTTTTCTTCGACTGAGAGCCAATGATGAAAAGTTGAGGAATGAAAGAAAAAAGGAAGAAAGAAAGAAAGAAAATGCATATTTTAATTAATTTTTCAAACAAATTTTCTTTCAATTAAATTTAAATCAATTCTTCATAGATATTTTTTCAAATCAAGAAAAATTTTTTCGAAACATAGAAAATTTTCTTAGACTAATTGTAAGAGCCAATGAACAAGAATGAAGAAAAGAAAAAAATTATTTTAAAAAAATAGAAAAAAATTTATTTAAAATTAAAAAAAAAAAAAAATTTTCAAATCTAATTTAAATAAATTCTTTGAAGATTTTTTTTTAATCAAGAGAAATTCTTCAGACTGAGAGCTAATAAAGAAGTATGAAGGAAAAAGAAAAGAAGAAAAAGAAAGAAAGAGAAAAGAGAAAGAAATGAAGAAAGAGAGACAAAGGAAATTTATTTTTAAATTTATTCTCTAAGTCTAATTGAAATAAATTCTTTGAAGATATTTCTTTGAATCAAGAGAAATTTCTTTCAATCAAAAAATCTTTTTTTTTACTGAAAGCCAATGAAGAAGAATAAAGGAAAAAAATTAAATAAATTAATAAAGATAGAGTAGGAAGAAAGTAATTTCAAAATATATTTTGATGTAAATTTTTGTTATCTAATTCAAATAAGTTTTTTGAAGATTTTTCTTTGAATTAAGAGAAATTTCTTCAAAACAAAAAATCTTTTCTTTAAGTGAGAGCCAATAAAGAAGAACAAAGGAAAGAAAAAAATGATGAAAAAAGATAATTAATCAATTTATTTGATAATTAATTCTTTAAGAAGTTTTGAAAAAAAATAATTTAAATAAATCCTTTCAAGAAATTTCTTTATATCAAAAACAATTTCTTTAAATGAGAGCCCATGAAAAAATTTGAAGGAAAAAAAAAGAAAAAAAGAAAATAAATCAATTTATTTTATAACTTATTTTTGAAAGATATTTTCTTTTATTAAATTCAAATTAATTCTTTGAAGTTATTCATACAAACCTTTCTTTAACAAAGGACCAATGAAGAGAAATAATGTAAAGAAAGAAAGTAGAAAAAAGAAATAAAGGTAAGTAATTCATATGTTAATTTATTTCTGTAAGAAATTTTCTTTAAATTTAATTTAAATAAATTCTTTGAAGATATTTTTTTGAATCAAAAGAAATTTTTTTAGGCCTAAAGCCAATGAAGAAGAACATAGAAAGGAAAGAAAAGGAATAAAGAAAAGAAGAAAGAAATAAAATTAATAAATTTATTTTAAAATTTATTTTTTAAGAATTTTTCTTTGAATCTAATTAAAGTAAATTGTTTGAAGATATTTCTTTGATGAAGAGAAGTTTCTTTGAATCAAAGAAGCTTTTCTTCGACTGAGAGCCAATAAAGAAAAATGTAGGAAAGAAAGAGAAAAGGAAGAGAAAGGAAGGTAATTCATATTTCATTTTATTTTTAAAAGAAATTTTATTTTAATCTAATTTAAGTAAATTTTCTGAAGATTTTTTTTTCGACTAAGAGAAATTTCTTCGAATCAAAGAAACTTTTCTTTGACTGAGAGCCAATGAAGACAGAAGAAGGAAAGAAAGAAAAAGTAAAAAAAAAAGAAAGGAAATTAATTTTTTAATTTATTTTTAAAATAAATTTTTTTTGAACCTAATTTGAATAAATTTTTTGATGACATTAATTTGAATAAATAAAAACTCTTTGGATCAAAGAAACTTTTCTTGACTAAGAGCCAATTGAAAAAAATGAAGTGTGAAAGGGAAAGAAAGAAATAAAGAAAGAAAGAAAATTAATCAATTTATTTTATAATTAATTTTTTAAAGAAGTTCTCTTTGAATCTAATTTAGATTAATTACATGAAGATATTTTTTCAAATAAAGGGAAACTTTTTAAAATGAAATGCTATAAAGAAAAAAAGACAGGAAAGAAAAAAAGAAAGAAAAAATAAATAAATTTATTTTTAATTTTTTAAAGAATTTTTCTTCGAACGTAATTGAAGTTGATTCTTTCAAAATATTTCTTTCAATCAAGAAAAATTTCTGTGAACAAAAGAATATTCTCTTGGACTAAGAGCCAATAATTGCATTTCATAATTTTTTTTTAAGTTTTCTTTAAATATAATTCAAATAAATTCTTTAAGGACATTTCGTTAAATCAAGAGAAATTTCTTTAAAACAAAGAAACTTTTCTTTAACTGACAGCAAATGAAGAAAAATGATGAAAAGAAAAAAGGAAATAAAAAGTAAGTAATTTATATTTTAATTCATTTAAAAAAAAAAATTTTCTTGAATCAATAGCAATTTCTTTGAAACAAAGAAACTTTTCTTTAGCTGAGAGCCAATGAAGGAGAATGAAGAAAAGCAAGAAAAGAAAGAAAAAAATAAATAAAGACAGAAAGGATAGAATAAAACTTATTTTTAGATTTATTTTTTTAAAAATTTCTTTGAATCTAATTCAAATAAATTATTTAAAAGTATTATATTCAATCGAAAGAAATTTCTTTAGATCAAAGAAGCTTTTCTTTGACTGAAAGCCAATAAAGACAAATGAAGGAAAGAAAGAAAAAGTAAAGAAAAAAAGGAAGGAAGAAAATTTATTTTTTAATTTATTTTCAAAATAAATTTTCCTTCAACCCAATTAAAATAAATTTTTTGAAGACATTAATTTGAATAAAAAAAATTCTTTGGATCAAAGAAAATTTCTTTTACTGAAAGCCAATGAAAAAAATGAAGAATGGAAGGAAAATTAGAGAAGAAATAAAGAAAGAAAATAAATCAATTTATTTCATAATTTATTTTTTGAAAATTTTTTTTTTGAATCTAATTCAAATTAATTACATGAAGATATTTCTTTAAATCAAGGGAAATTTTTTTCAATGAGATGAATAAAGAAAAAAAGTCAGGAAAGAAAAAAAAGAAAGAAAGTATATAATTTTTATTTTGTATTTTTTGGAGAAGTTTTCTTCAAATCTAATTCAAGTAAATTCTTTTGAGATGTTTCTTTCAATCAAGAGAAATTTCTTTGAACAAAGGAATCTTTTCTTGGACTAAGAGCCAATAAAGAAAAATGAAGGAAAGAAAAAAAATGAAAAAAGAAAGAAAACAAAATATTTCATTTCATATATTTTTTAAATATTTTTTCCAAAAACATAATTCATGTAAATTCTTTGAAGAACTTTTAATAAATTAAGAAAAGTTTCTTTAAAACAAAAAATTTTGTCTTTAACTGACAGCAAATCAAGAAAAATGATGGAAAGAAAAAAGAAAAGAAAGAAAGGTAAGTAATTTATATTTTAATTCATTTTTTAAAGAAATTTTCTTTTAATCGATAGTAATGCCTTTGAAACAAAAAAACTTTTCTTTAACTAGGAGCCATTGAAGGAAAATGAAAAAAAAGAAAAAAAATTAATAAAGAAAGAAAGAATAAAATAAAACTTATTTTTAAATTTATTTTTTTTTAATTTCTTTAAATCTTATTCAAATAAATTTTTTAAAGGTATTTTATTAAATCGAAAGAAATTTCTTTGAATCAAAGAAACTTTTCTTTGACTAAGAGCCAATAAAGACAAATAGAAGAAAAAGGGAAAAAGTGAAGAAAGAAAAGAAAGAAAGGAAATTTATTTTTTAAATTATTTTTGAAATTAATTTTTCTTGAACCTAACTTAAAACCATTTTTTGAAGACATTAATTTGAATCAAAAAAAATTCTTTGGATCAAAGCAACTTTCCTTGACTGAGAGCCAATGCAAAAAAATAGAGGATGGAAGGAAAAGAAAGAAGGAAAGAAATGAAATCAATTTATTTTATAAATTATTTTTGAAAGAATTTTCTTTGAATCTATTTTAAATTAATTATATGAAAATATTTATTTAAATGAAGAAAAATTATTTGAATGAGATGCAATGAAGAAAAAAATACAGGAAAGAAAAAAGAAATAAAAAAGAAAGCAACTAAATTAATTTTATTTTTCATTCTTTAGAGGAGTTTTCTTCAAATCTAATGCAAGTAAATTCTTTTAAGATATTTCTTTCAATGAAGAGAAATTTTTTTTGAACAAAAGAATCTTTTCTCTGACTAAGAGCCGATGAAAAAAAATGAAGGAAGAAAGAAAACAAATAATGTCATTTTATAATTTTTTTTAAGCTTTTCTTTGAATATAAATTTAACAAATTCTTCGAAGATATTTCTTTAAATCAAAAGAACTTTCTTTGAAACAATGACACTTTTCTTTAACTGACAACAAATTAAGAAAAATGATGGAAAGAAAGAAGTGAGAAGAAGAAAAGAAAGAAAGGTAAGTAATTTATATTTTAATTCATTTTTGAAAGAAATTTGCTTTGAGTCAATAGAAATTTCTTTGTAACAAAGAAACTTTTCTTTAAATGAGAGACAACGAAGGATAGTGAAAAAAAAGAAAGAAAAGAAAGAAAAAAAAATAAATGAAGAAAGAAAGAATAGAATGAAAGTTATTTTTCAATTTATTTTTTTTCTAATTTCCTTGACTCTAATTTAAATAAATTCTTCAGAGGTATTTCATTAAATCGAAAGAAATTTCTTTGAAACATAGACACTTTTCTTTAAATGACAGCAAATTAAGAGAAATGATGGAAAGAAAGAAGTAAGAAGAAGGAAAGAAAGAAAGGTAAGTAATTTATATTTCAATTCATTTTTGTAAAAAATTTGCTTTGACTCAATAGAAATTTCTTTGAAACAAATAAACTTTTCTTTAAATGAGAGCCAACGAAAGACAGTGAAAAAAAACAAAGAAAAGAAAGAAAAAAAAATAAATGAAGGAAGAAAGAATAGAATAAAATTTATTTTTTAAATCATTTTTATTTAAATTTTCTTGACTCTAATTTAAATAAATTCTTTAGAGGTATTTAATTAAATCGAATGAAATTTCTTTGAAACATAGACACTTTTCTTTAAATGACAGCAAATTAAGAAAAATGATGGAAAGAAAGAAGTAAGAAGAAGCAAAGAAAGAAAGGTAAGTAATTTATATTTTAATTCATTTTTGAAAGAAATTTTCTTCGAATTAATAGAAATTTCTTTGAAACAAAGAAACTTTTCTTTGACTGAGAGCCAATAAAGAAAAATGAAGGAAAAAAAGAAAGAAAAGAAATTTATATTTTAATATATATTTTTTTTTAATTTTCTTTGAATCAAGAGAAATTTCTTTAAAACAAAGAAACTTTTCTTTTACTAATAGCCAGTAATAAAGAATGAAGGCAAGAAAGAAAAGAAAGACAGAAAAGAAAGAAATTAAAAAAAAAATAGAAAGAAATTTATTTTTACATTTACTTTTGAAAGGAATTTTGTTTGAATCTGATTGAAATAAATTCTTTGAAGGTATTTCTTCGAATCAAAGAAACTTTTCTTTAATTCAGAGCCAATAAGGAAGAATGAAGGAAAGAAAGAAAGAAAAGAAAGATATTTTTTAAATAGAAATTTTCTTTAAACAAAAGAATATTTTTTCTAGGAAGGGGTGGTTAATGTTTAAAAAACAGCGTGACGTACTTTTTGAGCAGCACCTAAATTAAGAAAAACGGTAAGATGAATAATTATTTTTTTCCTTAATCCGTCATGGAATCGCTAAACTTTGAAATTAATTTCTAATTAAATCGGCGGTAGTCATTAGCAACAATGTATACACAAGCTGCTCGATTTGAGGAAAGTTTATATAATATAATAAATGCACCAGAAAGTGTTTCACGTCACCATTTAGTTTTCACTTCCCATAAATTTCTCTCTCAAAGAAAAATAAGGAACGTTAAAGCTCGTAAATATTTCAATTAGGCCTAATCGGACGAGGTTGAGAGCCGCTGGGTCTGGTAATTAGCGTTATGAAGTCTGTTGCTTACTGACGATGACTCGCGGATAACAAGTACTTGTTGTTACATTACTCACGTTCGTCCAACCACAATGCGAAGCTACAATACGTGAAAGCGACCATTATATATATTTTTCCTTTCCACTCAGAAAAATATTTATTTTGAATTAAAGAAATATTTTCTTTAACATGATTTTTTTCATTTAAATGAAAATAACTTTAAAATTAGGAAAATTATTTTAAATTAAAAAGAATTTTCATTGGGACCAGAAAAATTTTTTTCAATTAAAGAAATTTCTCCAAGTTAAAGGCATATCTTTGAATCAAAA
Organism: Amphibolips quercusostensackenii; assembly: GCA_032357855.1. NCBI lineage: Eukaryota > Metazoa > Arthropoda > Insecta > Hymenoptera > Cynipidae > Amphibolips > Amphibolips quercusostensackenii. The sequence goes on from JAUELO010000366.1 coordinate 5,093,992, forward strand.
TAAATTTCTTTAACTGAGAGACAATGAATATCTTTCGTGATTCACTTCATAGAACCAAACAAATTTCTTTAAATCAAAAAGTTTTCTTTGGCTGAGAGACAATGAATATTTTCTTGATTCCTTGATTACTTTCTTTGAACCAAAGTATTATTTTTTCTTGAAAAGAAATTTCTTTGAACGAAGGAAATTTCTTTCAATTAAAGAAACTTTTCGTTTGCTGAGATCCAATGAATATTTTTCCTTGATTACTTTCTTTGAATCAAAAAATTTTTTTTGCATCAAAAGAAATTTCTTTGAACATAAAAAACTTTTCTTTTCCTGAGAGCCGATGAATATTTTCCGTGATAATTTTCTTTGAACCAAAAAATTTTTTTTAACGAGAAAAATTTCTTGAAGCAAAGAAATTTTTCTTTGAGTAAGAGGCAATTCATATTTTTTCTTGATTTATTTATTTAAACGAAAGGAATTTCTATGAATTAAAAAAAATACATTCTTGTAATCAAACAAGCTTTTTTGACTGAGAGACAATTTATTTTTTTTCTTGATTCATTTATTTGAATCAAAGAAATTCCTATAGATTAAAAAAAGGAAATTCTTGGAATCAAAGAAACTTTCCTTTCACTGAAGTCCAATAAATATTAATTATTATTTAATTTTTTTCAAGCAATTATATTTATTTCAATCAAAGTAATTTTTCTTTGCCTAAAAGGCAATAAATATTTTCCGTGATTCATTTATTTGAACTGAAGAAATTTTTTTAGAGAAAATAATTTTTTTTTATAAGAGAAACTTTTTAATTACTAAGGGTCAATTAATATTTTGGTGACTTATTTCTTGGATTCCAAGAAATCTAAGAAATTTCTTTTAAAAAAAACTTTTCCACAATCAAAGAAGCTTTTCATTGACTGAAAGGCAATGAATATTTTGTTGATTTATATCTTTGAATCCAATAAATTTTTTTAAATAAAATTTTTTAAATCATAGAAGAAACTTATCTTTGACTGAGAACAATTAATATTTTCCCTTGATTTTTTTCTTTTAACCAAAGAAATTTTTTTGAACGAAAGAAATTTCTTTGAATTTAAGGAACTCTTCTTTGTCTGAAAGCCTAATGCGTATTTTATTGGTTAATATTTTTCCATCTATGAAATCTCTTTAAATGAAAAGAAAAAATTATTTTAATCAAAGACACTTTTCTTTGGCTAAGAGAAAATAAATTTTTGTTCTTAATTACTTTCTTTGAATCAATGAAACTTTTCTCTGGCAGAGAGCCAGTTAATATTTTTACTTGATTCATTTATTTAAGCCAAAGAAATTCTTATAAAAAAAAAAAAATCTTGGAACTATAGGGATTTTTGTTTGACAGAGTGCGAATGAATCTTATTTATTAAATTATTTCTTTAAAGTAATTATATTTCTTTGAATCAAAGTAACTTTTCTTTGAATGAGAGCCAATGAGTCTTTTTCTTTGATTCAAAGAAACTTTTCTTGAATTAAAGGAATCTTTTCCTTAAAATAATTATTTTCAGTTGACTAAATTTGATTAAAAATAAAGTAAATACTTTTAAATTACAGCAAATATATACATTAAATGAAATACATTTCATTGATTTAAAGAAATTTCTTTGAATCAAAAAAAATGTCTTGGAATGAAAAAAGCTTCTCTTTGACTGAGAGCCAATGAATATTTTTCTTTGAGTCGAAGAAATTTTTTTTTAATATAGAAATTGTTTCTTTCACATATTTTTTCTTTATTTAACTAAATTAAAATTAAAAATGCAGAAAATCGTTTCAAATTAAAAAAAATATATGTACATTCGATCAAAGAAATATTCCTTTGATTAAAGAATTTCCTCAAATAAAAGAAAAATATTTTTGACTGAAAACCAATAAATATTTTGTTGATTTATTTCTTTACATCGATAAGTTTTCTTCAAATAAAAATTTTTTTTTTCAAATAACCTTCTCTATGGCTGAAAGCAAATTAATATTTTTTCTTGATTACTTTCTTTAAAAAAGGGAACTCTTCTTTGACTGAAAGACAATTAATATTTTTCCTTGATTCATTTATTTGAACCAAAGAAATTTTTTTGAATCAAAAAATTTTTTTTGGACTCAAAAAAAATTTTTTTTGAATGAGAGCCAAGGAATATTCTTTTTTGATTCAAAGAAATTTGCCTTGAATTAAAAAAAAATCGTTTCTTCAACATAATTTCTTTGATTTGTCTAAAATAAAATTAAAGATAAAGAAAATCTTTTTAAACTAAAGAAAAATGTAGAAGTTTGATGAAAGGAATGTTCCTTTGATCCAAAGAAATTAAAAAAAAAAAATTTCTTTGACAGAGAGCTAAAGAATATTTTCATTTTGTTGATCATTTTGAATTCACAAAACCCCTAAAAGTGAATAGAAATTCCTTTCAATCAAATGTACTTCTCTATGGCTGAAAGCAATTAAATATTTTTTCTTGATTTCTTTCTTTGAATTAAAGAAACTTTTCTTCGTCTAAGAGCCAATTAATATATTTTTTTGATACATTTATTTTAACTAAAGAAATTTCCTTAAAACAACAAAAGTTTCTTGGAATCGAAGAAATTTTTCTTTAATTGAGAGCCAATTAATATAATTTATTGATTCATTTGTTTGAAACAAATACATTTATTAAGGTCAGAAAAACTTTACTTTAAATGATAGCCAATGATTATTTTTCTTTGATACAAATAAATTTGCCTTGAACTAAAGAAATCGTTTCTTTAATATAATTTTTTTCATTTGACTTATATGAAATTAAAAATAACGAAAATCTTCTTAAATCAGAGAAAAATATATACATTCGATGAAAGAAATATTTCTTTGATCCAAAAATATTCCTTTAATAAAAAAAAATATTTTTGACTCAGAGACAATAAATATTTTTTTAATTCATTTCTTTGAATCCATAAAATCCCTTTAAAAAAAAAGAAATTTCTTTCTAATTAACTTCTCTATGGCTGAAAGAAAATGAATATTTTTTCTTGATTGCTTTCTTTGAAGCAAAGAAACTTGTTTTTGACTAAAAGACAATTGATGTTTTTGCTTGAATTATTTATTTAATCCAAAAAAATTTTTTTGAATGAAACAAAATTTTTTGGAATCAAAGAAGATTTTCTTTAAATAAGAGCCAATGAATATTCTTTTTTTATTCAAAAAAGTTTGTCTTGCTTTAAAAAAATTGTATCTTTAACATAATTTTTTTCATTTAAATAAATCAAATTAAAAATAAAGAAAATATTTTCAAATTGAAGAAAAATATAGATCTTCTATCAAAGAAATATTTCTTTGATTCAAAGAAATTTCTTTAAATATAAAAAATTTCTTCGACTGAGAGCTAATGAATATTTTTATTTTGCTGATTTTTTTAATCCATAAAAACCCTTAAAATGAAAAGAAATTTCTTTAAATCAAATATACTTCTCTATAAATGAAAGCGATTTGATATTTTTTTCTTGAACACTTTCTTTGAATTAAAGAAACTTTTCTGTGACTTGAAGCTTATTAATTTATTTTTTTAATACATTTATTTGAAACAAAGAAATTTCCTTAAATCAAAAAAAAAATTCTTAGAATCAAAGAAATTTTTTTTTTATTGAGAGCTAATGAATATTATTTATTGATTCATTTCTTTAAAACAAACACACTTTTCTTAATCAGAGAAACTTTACTTTAAATGATAGCCAATGATTATTTTTCTTTGATACAAATAAATTTGTCTTGAATTAAAGAAATCGTTCCTTTGATATATTTTTTTTCATTTGACTTATATGAAATGAAAAATGAAGAAAATCTTTTTGAATCAAAGAAAAATATAAACATTCAATAAAAAACACATTTCATTAATCCAAAGAAATTTCTTCAAATAAAGAATTTTTTTTGACTGAGGGACAATTTATATTTTTCTTTAATTAGAATTTGAAAAAAAAATTTTTTTTAACCGAAGAATTTCTTTAAATCAAAGAAAGTTTTATTATACTAAAAACCAATAAATATTTCTCTGTGTTTAATTTTTTTGAACCAAAGAAATTTCCTTGAATCAAGAGAAATTTATTTAAATTCAAAAAACTTTTCTTTAAATGAGCGTTAATAAATAATGTACTTTCTGCATTACTTTGGAACAGAAAAAATTTCTCTAAATCAAAAAAAATTTATTTCATTAAAAAAAATTGTGTTGTTGCCTTAAAGGCAGTGAATATTTTTCTTTGAACAAAAAATTTCTTTTTAATGCACTCCAATGAATATTTCTCATTAATTAAAATAAAAAGATCAATTTTTAACCAAAAATAGAATCCTTAAATTTTTAGTCAAAAAAATATTTTTAAACAAAAAAATCCCGAATGATCAATTAAAATGATGAATCTTAAAAAAAAATTTAACAAAAACTTTCAATCAAGTAGTTGATATTTTAGCAAAAAATATTTCAATTTTCAATTAAAAACATAGTGAAATTCAATAAAAGAAAGACGAATTTGTAGCATAATAGTTGAAATCTGGAACAAATACTCAATTTTTTTACTAACAACGATCACTTTTTAATACAAACTTCATTAGTTCAAATTGCAATAAATAAAATTAATTTTCAATAAAAAAAACTAATTTTGGAAAAATTAAATTATACATCATCAAATAAAACTATAGATTAAAAAAATAATTAATTTTAAATATAAAAAATTAATTATAAATTTTTAAATAATAAGTCCAATATTTATCAAAAAAGATTACTTATCAACCAAAGATAAATTTTCCATAAAATACATTATCTTTCAACTAAAAAAAATCAATTTTTAAACAAAAATGGAATAGGTCTATTTGTAGACAAAACATTTCATTTTTTACAAAAAAAAATTAAATTTTTTAAGAAATAGTTCTTTAATCTTTAGCAAAAAATAATTTATTTTCTACCAATGAAAAAAGGACTGATCTAATCAGAAATTTATAATGTTTTAAACTGTAAGTGTCATTGCCGCTCGAAGTTTAGAACACAGTTTTCACATTTTGACCATTTAATAAAATGTATAAATTAATTTATGAATTTTATTTAGCAATAGTATAACAATGTTGTTATAGCAAAAAAAATAGTCACTTCCATTGCCTGCAATTATTTTTTATTAGTGCACTTTAATTGAGGATTAAGCTAAAAAAGCGTGAATATTTTTCAAAAATTAATATAATGATTGTTTCAATGTGTTTTGAATATCATCAATTTCGTTATCATCGAAGAAAAAATTTATTTATAAATATTTTATCAGAACATTAATAATTAGTGAAACATGCCTCTAGCGGAATCACAACTGAATAAGTCCATTATTATTTTTGTCAATTACTTTAAAAGAGTATTGATTGAAAAAATTTTGACATTTCATTTACTTAATAGCCTGGCAGGTTATGATAGGCCATTTCAAATTTAATTTTCATAAATTGATTTTCAACTACAATATATCCTTAAATATTAAGAAATGAATTAAAATGAATTTATCACGTTTTCTTCGCTTACTCTTTAGTTACAAAAAGAAATTGATGTGGACCCTTTTTTTTAATCGTCCAACTTTAGACACCTTACTTAAAAGCTTCTCCAACCAGAATTAATGACACTTTCCTTTTCCTAATCAGTTTTTTTTGTACTTCTCTAATCGAAAAACAGCTACCTGAATCTCAACTCACTCTAGTTACTAAAAGCGATAAGTGCCCAAAACTGTGGGAACTTTAAAAGACTCCTCATTATATCCAACACCTCAATTACAGATGTAGAATCAATTAGCCCTTGAGTAACAAATATGAGAAGGAAAAAATGTATAGGACTAAAATCCAGAAGATTTTCACTTTACCTTAGATTCTCAACGTCGAAGTCCAAAACTTTTCACCAAATGGTTCAATTGTCAATAAAAATAAAATTTCCTTATCTTGAAATTTTTTTTTGTCCTTTGACTCTTCTCTAATTAAAAAACAGAAAAAAAAAGAAAAATATTATTTGAATTTAAAACATTCTAGTTACCAGAAGCGATAGGGACCTAAAACTGCAGGAATTTTAGAAGATTCCTCCTCATCCTGATCCTCCTCCTCATCTTCTTTCTTATCATCCTCCTCTTCCTCATCTTCTCTTACTAATCATCCTCCTCTTCCTCCTCCTCCTCTTCCTTTTCCTCCTCCTCCTCATCATCATTATCATTGTTATATCCAACACTTTAGTTACAGATATAGAAACAATTAGCCCTTGAGGAATACATATTAGCAGAAAAAAATCCATAGGATTAAAATCTTACAGATTTTTATTTATGTCAGATTCTCAACGTCGTAGTCAAAAACTTTTCAACAAATAATTGAATTTTCATTCAAAATTAAATTTTCTCATCCTCATAAGTCTTTTTTATGTCGCTCTTCTCTAATCGATAAACAGAGAAAAAAATTATAACTAAATTTGAAAACACTCTAGTTACCAAAAGCAATAAGTATTCAAAACTGAAAGAATTTTAGAAGATTCCTCTTTATCCTTCTTCTCCTTCACCTTATCTTTTTTCTCTTCCTTATCCTCCTCATCATCATTCTTCTACTTTAGCTCACCCAGCTCCTCCTTTTTCTCCTTCGTCTCCACCTCCTTCTTCTTGTCATTGCTATATATCTAACACCTCAATTACAAATGAAAAAACAATAAGTATTTGAGAATTACATATAAGGAGAAAAAATCCATAGGACTAAAGTCTGAAAGATTTTTATTTTATCTTGGATTCTCAACGTCGTAGTCTGAAATTTTTTACAAAATAGTTGCATTTTCAGTCAAAATAAAATATCCTTATACTAATAATTTATTTTGCTCTTCTCTGATTGAGAAACAGAAAAAAAAAGAAAAAAAAAACTACCTAAATTTTAAAACACTCTGATTACCGAAAGCGATAAGTACCCAGAACTGTAGGAATTTCATAAGGTTCCTCCTCATCATCCTCATCATCCTTCTCCTCATCCTCTTTCTCTTTATCATCCGCCTCCTCCTCATCTTGCTCCTGCAGCTCCTTCTGCTTCTCCTTCTCCTTCTCCTTCTCCTTCTCCTTCTCCTTCTCCTTCTCCTTCTCCTTCTCATTCTCATTCTCCTTCTCCTTCTCCTTCTCCATCTCTTTCTCCTTCTCCTTATTCTCCTTATTGTTATATCTAACATCTCAATTACAAATATAGAAACAATCAGCCCTTGAGTAATACATATTAGATGAAAAAAATCCTTAGGATTAAAATCTTAAAAATTCATATTTTATCTTAGTTTCTCAACGTCGTACTCTAAAATGGTTGAATTTATAATTGAAAAATTGTATTCGTAAACGGAAAAAAACTAATTTTTTAAAAAAGTAATAAATTTTGTACTAACACAGTACACCTTTTAATAAAAAAAATTACTTTTTAACAAATACAGTTGGATTTTCAATAAAAATAAAATTTCCTCTTCATGATCAGTTTTTTTAAATTTTGTTCTTCTCCAATCCAAAAACAGAAGAAGATTACTAACTTAATTTTTAAACACTTCAGTTAACAAAAGCGATAAGTGTCCAAAACTGAAGGAATTTTAAAAGAATACTCTTTATCCTCCTTCTCTTTCTCCTCATCATCATCCTTTCTCTCCCCTCCTTATCCTCCTCCTGATCTTGATCCTGTTCCTGATCCTGATCCTGATTCTGATCCTAATTCTGATCCTGATTCTGATCCTAATTCTGATCCCGATCCTGATCCTCATCCTGTCTCTGATCCTAATTCTAATCCTGATCCTGATTCTGATCTGGATCCTGATCCGGATCCTAATCCTGATTCTGATCCTGATCCTCATCCTGATCCTGATCCTCATCCTGTCTCTGATCCTAATTCTGATCCTGATCCTGATCCTGATCTGGATCCTGATCCTCATCCTCATCCTGATCCTCATCCTGTCTCTGATCCTGATCCTGATTCTGATCCTCATCCTCATCCTGATCCTCATCCTGTCTCTGATCCCAATTCTGATCCTGATCCTGATCCTGATTTTGATCCTGATCCTTATCCTTATCCTGATCCTCATCCTGTCTCTGATCCTAATTCTGATCCTGATCTGGATCCTGATCCTGAATCTGATCCTGATCCTGAATCTGATCCTGATCCTGAATCTGATCCTGATCCTGAGCATTTTCAAAACTAATAGGACAATTTTTTTTTAATTTAAAAATTTCTTTTTGGCTATTCGTAGAACGTGGAAAGTTAAGAAATTTATTCTCACGACTTTTTTTTAAAAAAAGGACCATTTTTAGAGGTATAGCATTTTCAAAATTAAAAAAAAAATGTAAATTTTAAGCCAAACAACGCACTATATAGAAAGTCAAAAAATGAAAAACTTTTTTTTGGAAGCCATATAGGATGATTATAACAACTAAAAATTTGTGATTATTACTTTTTGATGGGACGCGTAGTTTGCGCTTTGTTTCTGAAAATCAACATTACAAATAAAAAAAATTCATTTTTTAGCGAAAAGACACAACCTGTGAGAAAAATTAATGTACAAGCGTTGTTCACCCAAAAAAGTGCTACAAATTTTTTTATTATTTGTTATAGACGGAATAAGAAGTTTTTGTTTTATTTGTGAAAAATAACATTAATTAGTAACATTTATTAGAAGGACAAAGTTGTTTACTCAAAACAGGTCTGTAAATTTGTTATAAATAATTGTATGATGGAACGCGTAGTTTTAGAATTGTTATGAAATTAGTAATATCAAAATATTCGAATTTTCCACACTGAGAGAATCTTGGCGCTGAAGCCACACAGGCTATCGTAACACAGCCACCCATAACTTTAATGCAGGGGCTGCGCTACTTCCAGGCGGGCTGCTGTACCAAAATTCGTGACGTTGAGTGTCCACACGCGTAGTACGGCTGCTGCGCCATACCTGAGACAGCAATCGCACGTGCAGAAAGAAGTAGAAGATATATATTCAAGTTAAAATTCTCACACAACGTTTTAGTTTATTACATAAAATTAATAATTCTTTAAATATCAGTTCACTTTATCTCGCATGAAACCCCAAATTTTCATAAAATAAGAATCCGAATAAAATCGATCCATAATAGGATATTAGGAAGTCCAAGCAATTCATGGAAAACAGGGAATTCAGGAAATTCATGGAATTCGCCGAATAATTGGCATTCACGGAATTTAAGGGATTCATGGAATTGGAGGGATTCATGGAATTCAAAGTAATCAGTGAATTCGTGGAATTCACCAAATTATTGGCATTTATGGAAATCAAGGAATTAAGGCTATTCGTGGAATTTATGGAATTCGATGAATCAACAGAATTCAATCAATTCACGGAATTCATGAAATTTAAGGAATTCATGAAATTTGATGAATTCATGGAATTTCAGGAATTCATGGAATTTAATGAATTTAAGGAATGCAGGGAATTTAATTGATTCACGGAATTCAAGAAAATCATGGAATTCAAAGAGCTTAAGGAATATCGTAAATTCCATGAATTTTGCGAATCCCGTGAATTCTTTTAATTTCGTGAATTCCTTGACTTTCCTGAATTCCTTGAATTTTGTAAAATCCTTGAATACGGTATTTTTCTTAAATTCCGTGAATGTCTTGGATTCCGTGAATTACGGGAACTCCTTGAATTCCGTTAACTCCTTGAATTCCACAAATTCTTTGAATTCCGTGAATTCCTTAAATTCTTTGAATTCCGTGAATTCCTTGAATTCCGTGCATTTTTTAAATTTCGTGAATTCCTTGAATTCAGCGAGTTTCTTGAATTCCGTGAACTTTTAAATTCCGTGAATTCCTTGAATTCAGCGAGTTCCTTAAATTTCGTGATTTCCACAGCTTTTATGAATTTGACGAATTCTGTAAATTTCACGAATTCTGTGAATTCCACGAATTCTGTGAATTTCACGAATTCTGTTCATTCTAAGAATTCAGTGAATTCCAAGAATTCCAAGAATTCTCAGAATTCCGTAAATTTCAATAATTCCGTGTATTCTGAGAATTCCGTAAATTACAAGAATTCCATGACTTCCAAAAATTTCGTAAATTAAAAGTAATCCGTAAATTGAGAGAATTCCACGAATTCCGAAAATTACAAGAATTCCGAAAATTCCAAGAATTACGAAAATTCCACGAATTCCAAGAATTTCATGATTTCCGTGAATTCCAAGAATTGCGTGAATTCCAAGAAATCCTTGAATTCCATATATTCCTTGTATTCCATTAATTTCTTGAATTCCATGAATTCCTTGAATTTAATGAATTCCTTGAATTCGTTGAATTCTTTTAATTCCATGAATTCCATAAGTTCACTGAATTCCGTGAATTCCTGAACTTCCTTGAATTCCTAAACTTCCTTGAATTCATTGAATTCCTAGATTTCCTAGAATTCCTTGCATTTCTGGGATTCCACAAATTACGTAAATTCCGTTAATCCAGTGAATTCCATGAATTATATAAATCCCGTGAATTTCGTGAATTCTATGAATCCCGTGAATTTCATGAATTATATGAATCCTGTGAATTCCATCAATTCCATGAATTCTGTGAATTCCACAAATTCCATAAATTATATAAATTCATTAAATTCCATAAGATCATCAAATTCCACGAATTCCGTAAATTCATTAAATTCCGTGTATTACTTAAATTCCTTGAATTACTTGAACTCCTTGAATTCCGCAAATATCTTGAATTTCATGAAATCATTAAATTCATCTTTTGAACTCTGACACTCACACTACGCATCAGTATAGCATCGGTCCCGTAAAACGAGAGCGCTGTTACACGTTTCCGTTGGCGCTGGCGTTGGTCGGTTGTGGGGTAGCAGCCTTACCAAACAGAGTGCGTCCACACTAATTCGAAGTACGAAATCGACGTTACATTTCGTGCAGCGATTGTATCTGTCGGTACGGCTGCTGCGCCACGCTTCCTTTAGTGTAGGTTCTCTCAATTTATGTTGAAGGTTACTACAAGCCATGCTCGAAAACATACTTACGTCGAGGTTTGAGTGTATTTCTATTTAATTTTTTATACCAAAAATATTGATTTTAATCAGCTAAACATTCTGAGACACTAAACAGTTATTTTTGTTCATTAAATTGTTTATACCATTATAAATGATTTGGCTTGATTCTCATCCAATAAAAATTATTTCTAGACAGTTCCGACTCTGATACAGGGCATTTTTTAATCAGTTTGAAAATCTAAA
>JAUELO010000366.1:5112229-5123161 GCA_032357855.1 Amphibolips quercusostensackenii
TCTTCTGAGAGACATTTAACTGAGGGGTCTCTTCTACCTCTCTTTCTTGTTGCGAGTTAAGTTCACGTTTTAATTGTTTACGTGATGTCGCCTCCAATACTGTTGTCTGTGGTGCAGGGCCTTTTTTCTTTTAAACAAAATCAGTCTCTTGATTCGGATCCTGCCGATCCTGCTGTTAGTGTCAGGTCCAGGTCTCCTCCTGCCAGGTCCGTAGCTCCACCTATAAGGCTTCCTGCTTCTAGAGGAAGCGGATGTGAAACTTATGACCTGACATTTATTCGACTTATACCTTGCACAAATCCACATCGGCAATGCAAAATTCGCAGGTACACTTTTCTTGAGAAAAATGGACATTTCTTGAAGTTAGGACATGAGGTCTTTTTTCTGATGCCAGCCGAAAAAAAGGATCGTATAATCAACATCCTTTGATAAAGTCTTTAGAATATTGAAGAGTTATAGTGTTCTTGCTGGCGAGCGACACGGGTAACTATTGACCACAGAAGAAATCGATGAAAGTCAAGTAGAAGTTTGACGCAAAATTAGGATAAATTTTAGAGTTATGCATGTAAACCCTCGCGTTAACCTCAATCTTCTAAGCCACTAATGTGAAAAAATGAAAAATGTCCTTAAATTTTTTATTTTTCGGCGATTCCTCAGTCAATATTTTTTGGAAGGACTTGAAAAAATGTACACGCCCCTAGCGAGTACATTCTTATTACGTGCTTCGCACGTACTTCACAGAAGTTTTGAATTTTATTTTCAAAAGTAAATATTCTCATATCAAATTTAAGTGCGCAGCTTTTTTCTCAAAGAAAGAAGTTGTATTTTTCGCCGTTTTCAAAGAACTTTCTTCAACAGCATCCAAAGGCGACACACAGGTGCAAATCTAGAATTGACTTTTTAAAATAGTCTAAAGCCTTTATTCATTAACCGATTTACAGGTTTTTTTAGAACAAAATACTACTTAACTCTCACCAAAAACGTAAAGACATCATTCACCTGAGAGTTTTTTTTCTCCTGCCGAACCTCCTATTCAAATCCGATCCAGGTCTCCTCCTGCCAACTACATGACTCTTCCTGCCTAGCGTCCTGCTTTAAAGTGTACTCATGTCAGGTAATCACATTGAAAGGCAATTTTTTCCTCCTTTCGAGGCTTTAGTCCTTCGTCAATAGCGCATCTAGATTTTTCCAGAAGCAGATTCTTGGTTAACAATTCATCTGTTTGGTTGAAAATTCATATATTTTTTGCGAATTCGTCTTTTGTTTAGAAATATTCAGAACTTACTTTGTCATAAAATAAAATTATTTATTTTTAAATCTTTCAAAACAAAATTGATGGTGCGCAAAATTTGTAATCTTTATCAAATAGATTAACAAATTGAGAATATTCGCCAGTATATGAAAGTTAAAAATTCAAATAATTTTTTACTTGATGTATTTGAATATGTAGAATATCACATCAGTAGGATAATTTCGAATTATATGGTACATTTAAAGATTTTCTAAGATTAAAAAAAGAGAAGCTTCTAAAATTTTAAATTTTCCAATTAAAATCGTAGGAAAAAATATATTAAAATTTTTTTTTATTTTTAAGTGTCATTTGAAGTGACTGGATTAATTTTTTGAATGAGAATTGATGAGATTTTTGTTAAAAATGTAAAATTTTCAAATTCTTAGCGATTAAACGATTCTAAACTTCCTTTAGTAGTGGAAAATTTCTTAAATTAAACGTTTCAACTTAAAATTTAACATTGTGTTACCTACAATTTGAATATTATTAATTCATAAATTCTTTAATTTTAAGTTGTTTAAGCTTGAAAAAACAGAAACTGTTTTATTATGCAGTTTGAATTTAATTGTTCAAACGTTAAAAATTGTACAATTTTTTAAGTTTGACTTTCAGGTTGTCTGGTTGCAAGTTTTTAATTAAAAATTGTTTAAATTTCAAGAATTTTTATTTAAAATTAGTAAAAGAAATTTAATATTTTGTTTGGATGAAAAGAGGTTAGAATCGTCTATTTGTTATTACAATTTATTTATAAAATATAAATTCTCAATTAATATTATTTTTTAGTACTAGGCAAGGATTTAGTAACGTATTGCTGTAATTTTAAGTACAAAAGTTTTTTGTCACGTATGAGAATGTCACAGTTTATATATTTGTATTTGCATTGTTTCAAATAAATTTTATATTACAATTAAAAATTCTCTAGTTTTAATCAAAAAACATTTTTAGGCAGTACATTTTTTATTTAAAATAAGTCCTCTTATCTTTTTCAAATGCGAACAAATTAAGATTACACGTTTAAACAATCAGATAAAAAGTTGACAACTTATGCAAATAAAACGTAACCTACAACATTATATATGTGATAAAAAAAATTAGTGATTAAGATACTGAAGACTCTCTTCCATTTCCTACATATTTGCTAATTTGCAAATTAAGATATTCTAATATTTGTCCATAATTTCATGTTTTACGTCTCATCGATAGCGTGAAAAAGTTTACTAATCATAGTTTGGTATCACGAGAAAGTAAAAAATGTTGCATTTTTATTAATTGTGATCTTTTTTTATTGATAAATATATAATATTTCTAAAAATTTAAGTAAGCCATGAAATTTGCTTTTCATTTACAAAAAACAAACTTGCAACTCTCTTGTATGATGAAAAAATTCTGCTTTGTTGGTAGCTTTTATATAGAAGAGATTCTGAAGTAAATCTCCCTCTAAAAAATATAGCAAATTCGTAGAAATCGGCCGAGAATTTTAAACTCCCAAATTCAACCAAGTGAAAATTTTGACTAATAATTCGTTGAATTTAATTATTTTAGCTTACTTAATTATTTATACTTTGCTCCACTTACTCTCCTCTTTTACCTTTCGCAAATAATCTGATTCCTCGATTTTTCTCCATCTCTCCTCACCCCGCTTAACTATCTGTTTATTCTTAAATTCCTGCCGTACTTTGACATCCTCCCTTATATCACATTCTCTTCTCCTCTGTTACCTTTCTTCTTCTCGCCTTGATCTTTCCTTGTTACCCCCCGTATATTTCTGTACTATTACCCGTAGACAAGCTTGTACTATCCTGATACTCTCTAACCTTTTTATCTCCTCCTCAAACATCTATGCTCTTTTTATTTATCTGATGATAATTTAACCTGTACTTAGTTCCTTCTTCAACACACATCCTAGGCAGCTCTAGATCACGCCCATCTCCCGTCCCAGGAATCTCTTATGCAAACCTTCCACACTCTTGTGCTCCTTCTATCCCCATATCATAACTCCGTAACTTAGTATTAAACAAACCAAAGCAACAAACAACCACACTCTCATCTTTCAATTTTCTTTAAACCATGTTTTTCCTATAATCCACACCTGTAAACCAGAAACTTAGGTTACTAAATTCATCCACCTGTTCCACCGTCTCTCCGTATAGCTTCCATTTATATTCTACTTTTGTCCTTCCCTGTCTAAAACACATCATTTTCGTCTTATTCACATTTACTGTTAAGTCCTTCATTCTTACATACTCCTCGAACGCTCTCATCATCAAACTCATAACCCTCTTGTCATCCACTAGTAAGACTACATCGTCTGCATAAGTTGAGGAATATACATTGCTATTTCCCATTAACTATCCTGTTTTCCTCTTTTCTCCAGGTCCTTTTCCAAATCTGACAACAGCAGACTGGACAGTAGTAGGCACACCTCTTCTGAGTCCCCTTCCACTCCAGAACATCCCGCTTTTTGCTTCCCTTTCCTTGCCCTCATCTTAGCCTCTTTAAAAATCTCCTTTACCCTCTCGACCAGACCTTCATTTATTCCCTTTTTCATCATAACCTGCAATAACACATTTTTGGTTATCAAGTCGAACGCCGCTTTGAAATCAACAAATAAGTCTAGTAATTATATTTCTACTCATAAAACAGACTCTAATGAAATGTAAATATATCCGAAGAATAAACTTTATTATAATCAATGGTATAACGACGACAGAATATAATAAAGAGTTTCTGATGAAGCACCAAAATAATCTTTATACACTCTTAACCAAATTCTTTATTGATACATTAATCAGTTATTCATCATCATTAAGAAAATGAAGGTCGTTTATACTCTGGTGTTCACTTTGGCAATCATTCTCAATTCTATTGGTGAATATAATAATATAATATATCTATAATTTTTAAAAGTATTTTTAATATTTTTGCAAGTAAAAATTTGTCAAATATTAAAGTGATCTAATAAACGTGTAATAAATAATAAATGATAAATCTACATGTCTAGCGCAAACGGCTCCCAATATGGCTCCAATAAATGATGCAGGGTCTGTTCTATAAGTAGTGGGCCTGACTTTTTATACCCCAAACGGAGCAATAGAGGGAGTTTTTTATGGGCAGGATAGGTGGCAGGGGAAACCAGGAACAAAATGCATGCTTGAACAGTCGCCTTCGAGTTTTTACGGAGTTAATATCACGCGAGAAGTGAACCCTTTTTGTAGGCTTTCGTCACGATCTGAAAATGGACTGTAAGCTCGAGCAGAGCCAGTAAAAAGCAGCTGATCTGCTTACTAAATCCTCTCAGTACGCCTGCTTAATAATGGTAAAAGTCTCGGTTGCAGACTTACCAAGTTTAACATAAAGCTTTACTGCGCCGCACTGCTCGAGCGTGCGATATTTACTCCGCAAAGTGCTGAAAGGCGACTGCTTGAGCCATGCATTTGATTCCTGACATGACCCACCACCCATCCTGCCCGCGAATCCCTTTTTTGATCCATCAGAGCTATAGAAGAGCTATAGAAAGTCAGACCTACTACTTATGGAACTTTAAAAACGTGACAGAAGACTACAAAAGGGTTCACTTCTCGCGCGATATTTACTCCGCAAATTTTCGGCGTTGACTGTAGCATGCATTTCGTGTTTGACTTTTCCCAACAATCATCCAGTCCATAAAAAATTCCCTTTATCGCTCCAATTAGGCTATAAAATGTCAGTCCTACAACTTGTTTAACAGATCCTGTAACTCAGCTGCAAATAAGGCTAGCCATTTTTCTCCAAATTGGTTAGTAGATTTTTTCGGACCTTTAAAATTTATCGAATTTGATATTGGGCTTGAACATTCTTACTCACATTCTGAAAACCCGTAACCCACACATTTTTTAGGTCATGGAAATATTTTCAGTCGAGGTAAAAAATCCACGAAATTCTTAAAGCATTGAAGAATTTGAAAAGTATAAGTTGTACTTGTAAATTATTAGTTGTACATGTAAGTTTTTCAAATACGAAAAATATTTAGTTCAAGACTTAGAAATGTTATTATTAAAATAGAACCGTATTTAATTAACAATATTTGTGTAAAAAGGGACTATTAGACATGAGTTATCTCTGACGAATCAGCAAATAAAAAGCTGTAGCGATTTTGAAAACAGTTAAGATCTCCAGATATGAGAAAAATTGAACCTATGGAAATATTTGAATAACGAAAATAAGAGTTTTAATATTAGAAAATAAAAACCCAGTGACCTCGATGCGCACTTTGCGCGCTCATATTTGCCATTAGTAATAAAATAATATATCTACAAGTTGAGGTAGATTTTAAAGCCTTCTGGAAATAGCAATTTATATGAGGTTGTACACATTTTATTCCAATTGATCATTTTTGTAAAACTTGTTTAAAAAAGTACTTATTACAATAAATAATTACAATAACTAACTATGATATTTTGGTGACATTTCCGAGAATGGAAAACTTTTGTAGATAATTTTCAAGTATTTTAGGAAAATGTATAAACACATTAGAAAATTATCATAAAAATAGTTAACTCTGCTCAAGAATAAATGATTCAAAATATCCATTCTCCTTTAGAAACCCCAAGCATAATCTTAAATTCGGAAAACTTCTAAGGTTTTTTTTTATATTGCTTAATAATTTCTCTTTTAGAATACCGATTTCCATTGAGAACATCCAAACATTTAGAACTTGGTACTCTACTTTGAAATTAAATCTTACTCAGTAAATTAAAAAGGGTGTCGCCCATGGAGTCTCTATTCCCTATACATTTTTTAATCATAAATGCCAAAAACATACTTATAATAAAGAATTAATGCTCGAAATGGAACCTTCGACTCACCTGCAAAAAGAAAACAAGTTTCGCTAGCTACATAAGTTGATAAAGATAAAATTTGAATCAAAGATTAAAAGTGAAGATGTTTTAAATTTCAAAAAACCTTTACCTTTTTATATTTTTTTGAAATATAGTTAATGATGTCACAAGATTTCCCGTGACTTAAAAAATTATACTTTCTAAATGCTTCGATCCTGCATGAAATGTAAATATTGATGATTGAATATTAATTTAAATATACTTCGATGTCTCTGTTTAAGGCCTGCAAAAAAAAACCGAATTCAGTAGCCGTCATTGTTGACCATCGGTTCTGGTTCAATTAATCCAAAAAGCTTTTCAAAAAGTAAAAGACTGCATTTTCAGCAAAGTTTTGTTTTAAAGATCCATTTTTTTTTTATTTGAACTTCTTCTTAAAAAGGGTTAGCTTATCTCAATAACTGAAGTCTGCACCATAGCAGAGCCTTATGTCGTTTTTAGGTTGTCACTCAAGGTCTACGTGAAATATGCGAGAACAAGTGACTTCTGAAGAATGACATAATGCATCGTAAGAAAGAAGGGTTTAGTTGATAATTTTTCTTTTAATGTATGCAATTCTTTGCAAAAACCCAAATATTAACATGGATCTTAAAACTTTTTTACTTTTTTTAACCATTGATGACTCTTTTTTCGGTAGTGTTTAACCTAAAACTTAAGCTACTAACTACAAATTTTATTTAAAGTAACTAATAAGCGTAATTTAAAAGCTAGGTAATAAAAATTAAGGTCGATTCACTCATTACTATGTAATTCACCCAAACAACGGAGAACAAAATCGTGTTGAAAGATGGATAAAACTTCAACCCAAAACTGAAACTTTCAAAGATACTTGAAAGGAGAAAAGGAATCGTTCTTTTGTACATGGAATACCAATTTAAAAAAAATTTAATCCTCTCTTTCTTGTTGCAGAATTAGGTTCACAGTTCGACTGCTTACCTAATGGTGACCCCATTTTTGGTGTTTCTGGTGTTTCTCGTGCTGAACCTTCTTCTTCTTCTTCTGCAAGGCATTCACCTGACAGTTCTCTTCCTCTCGCCGAGTCACCTCTTCGTGTCAGGTCGAGGTCTCCTCGTGCCCATTTTATGGCTCCTTCTGACAAGTCCATAGCTCCTCCTGCCAAGTCCATAGCTTCTCCTGCCAAGCCCATAGCTCCTCCTGCCAAGCGTCCTCCTTTAAGGCATCCCCCTGTTGCCAGGTCCATGGTTCCTCCTACATCGATTATTTCTTCTGACGGACGTATATATGGACACGAACAATTTAAATTTATTCGGCTTATTGCTAACGTAAATCCGCACCGGGAATTCGAACTTCAAAGGTTTACTTTTTCTGCCGACTTAAGAATTAAATTGAAAACAGGAAAGTCTACGTATGAGCCTATGCCAGTCGAAGAGCAAGTGGTAATATCAACATCTAATGGTGACGTTTTTGCGATATTGGAGACTTATAATGTTTTTGCAGGAATGTATAGATATTGTAATAAGTATATGAGACGTGTCAAATTTAATATGAAAAGTGGCACGATTACTCAATTGACCAGAGAAGAAATAGAGGGCTCTCCAGTAGGTGCCCGTCGCACAATCACATTAAATTATAAAATAGAGCATGTAAGCTACAATCCTCAACACCATTAATTTAAAAGAAATGTGAAAATTAGAAAATATGTTTGCGATCTAAAATGGCATCAAAATTTTGCATGCTACTAATAATTATATTAAGAAGTCTGCGTGTAATTATAGAAAGCTTTCTGCAGTTCCAGTTTCTGCATATTTTAATTGATACAAAATTAAAAAAAAACACAACCAACGTGCACTTCGGGAAAGCGGAAGTGTAAATCAAAGTTTAAAAGGTATATAAGCGCCCCCCCACCCCTGGAAAGTCTCGGAAAAAATTTGAAGTTTCTATGACGTATTCTTTGAAATATTATGCTTAATTCAAGACAAGAGAACTTAAAACAACAAATGGGAAAGTGGCACGGTTGCACCGCTGACCCGAGAAGAAATCGATGGAATTGCAGTAGGTGATAGGCGCCAAATCATGTTAAATTGTAGAGTAAATCATGCAGACTATAATTCTTGACACCATTAATTAAATAACAGAGAAAATGTGTAACGCGGCTTCCATAATTCACGTGGTTTATTCAGGAGGAAGGGGTTCGATGAAAGGCCACGTTGATCAAGATCAAGATCCGAGAAAAGCAAATCGAGCCGAGTTAAGTCGAGAGGCGTTTCTGAGATGGATTTAAATAAAATAAAAAAATAATAATATAACAATTTGTTGTTTTCTTTTTATTCTGTAAGAAATAGAACAAAACCAGGTCAACTTATAGAATCTCTTAGTGATAGACGATTTTTTTTAAAAATATTCCAGTCGTAAAGATAATATAAATTATGATGCCAGCCTTAACGAATTTTGTATCCAAATTCTGTTTCTTGAAACTGAATATCGTGAAATGTAAATATAAAAAAAAAACAATCTTGAGTTTAATCTAAGAGATAACGAACATAAGGTACATTAATAATCTAACCAAGCGCTGGAACAATTCTTATTCACACTCTCTACCAAATTCTGCATTAATTGATTAATCAGTTTTACCTCTAAATGGAAGAAATAAGGGTTCTTTGTACTCTTGCCTTCCACTTGGCTATCATCCTTACTTCCATCGGTGATTATAACAGTATAATTAAATATATAATTATCATTTTTTGAATATTTTCAAACTTTCCCAAAATAAGAATTTGTCTGATGTAATCCGCACTCTATCTAAATTGCGCATTAAGAGGTGCTTTTTAATACTCTTGCGCGGGTACATTACAATTTATAAATTATCTAACAAATTATTTTAGTAAAGAAACTTTTTCAAAATATACATGTTTTATTTCTTATACATGGTACCCATATAACGCTATATAGGTGTACCTTTAATGGGTCCTATGTAAGATCCTACGTAAAACCTACTTAGAATCCTATATAGTGTCCTGTAAATGATCTGGCTTACGCAATAACCAATTTCTTTGAAAAAACGAGAAACATAATATTCAATTCTTGAAGTTTGTTAGCTTTCCCGAACACTTTAACAAAATTTCAACTTTGCTGGTTGAACTCAACACGAAACAAAGATAAATTTGCCTTCTTAACTTCACCTTGATAATCTTTCGCAACATTATGGCTCCATTTTTGATCGAAATGTAGCGAGAGTTACGACGACAGCAAGATAAATAAAAATCAGATATTTTAAGGCAAAAGATTACTGAGAAAAACATTTTATAAGCCCAAAATTATCTTTGTTTCATGTAACGTCTGTTTAGCAAGATTAATGTTCGTTGCAGATAAACTTTTACGAGGAATCGATGTAAACCTTATCTTTAGCTTTTTTTCTGTGATGAGACGCTTATATTTGGAAGCCGTTAAAAATTAAACGTATTTCAGCAAAAGTTTGACAGAGGTTTGGTGGATAATTCTGACTTCATCTACTACATCACATTTCAGCTGTGTCAAGTGGAACAACAGTGAGCAAATTGGTGTGAAACGTAGATTCGGTAACCAAAAAAAAAAAAAATAAATAAAACATTGTCCTTGTTTACAAATCTTCTGTGACACAGCTTAGACTATCGTGAAAGAACTACAGCTCATTTGATGCCATCTTCCTTCAGTTTAATGATCTCTAAGTAGATAACACCGGCGTCGTCATTATCGACGCCAAGGGAAAAGGTTATATACGCAATCTTTTATCTAGAATGGACGTAATATTTTTTTTCTCTCAAGCTACTTCAGAAAATGTATTTATGAGCAAGAACAATGTTTTATTGTGTTACTTGGCACAGCTGATAATGTGACATAGTACATGACGGCAGAATTATTCTCCAAAACCTCGGTCAAACTTTCGTCCAAATACGTTTAATTTCGAAACGCTTCACAATAGGTACTGTACAAGAATTACCATTTCTTTCTTGTTGCAGAGTTTAGTTTGCAGTTTGAAAGTTTACCTAATGGGGACCCTATACCAGGTGTTCCTCGAGCTAAACCATCTTCTTCTGCTTCTTCTTTCAAAAGACATTCACCTGAGAACTCTCCTGCTCCTGTCGAGCCTTCTTTTCGTGTCAGGTCGAGATCACCTCCTGGAACGCCTGCCTATTATACAAACCTTCCTACTACTGCAAGGTGTCCTCCATGGTATGATTTTCTGAGAGAAAGTTTTCTCCGAAGCTATGAAATCGTTTCCATTTCTTCCCGTAATCTGCATTTGATTTTTTCCGAATATTTGTAACAAAAAATCAATATAATATTTTGAGCGTCATCCACATATAACTTATACTTGCACTAAACTACATTTTTCGAAAAAAATTGGTAAACATTTTGAATAGAAACGGAAAGGATCAGATGCTGATTTCGAAAAAAATCTGATATAAAATTGCACGCAAACTTATGCGAAATTTTCACCAGGGTTGCTCCTGTCATGTCCAAGGGTCCCCCAATTAGGCTTCCTTCTTCTGACGGAGCGGGATGTGGACTTGAGAATTTGAGATTCATTCGGCTGATTCCCTTTAAGAATCCGAATCGCACATTCGAACTTCGAAGATACACTTTTCCTGCTAATAAAAATATTTCAAGGAAAATAGGGTATCTTACCTATGGCTCTATGCCAATTGAAGAACAAATTGTTATGTCAACACCCGATGGTGACGTCTTTGCAATATTAGAGAGTTTAGATTGTCTTGCTGGAATATATACATATGATGGTCGCTATAACAGGCGGGCGAAAATAAACAT
>JAUELO010000366.1:5132029-5156382 GCA_032357855.1 Amphibolips quercusostensackenii
AGACATTTTAAATCTCCTGAAAGGTTGTCTCCTGACAGAGCTCACTTACTGCGTTCTTCGGTCAGGTCTCCTCCTGCAGCTCCTGTTCAAAATTATAAATTGAATTCTCCATTTCTTGTTTCAGAGCTAAGTTCACTGTTCGAATGTTTACCGAATGGTGCTCCTATTCCTGGTGTTCCTCGTGCCAAACCTTCTTATTTTCCTGAAAGATCTCTTTCTCCTGCCAGACTGCATTCTTCGCGTTCTCCGGTCAGGTCTTCTTTCCCTGCCGAATTGCCTCTTCGTGTCAGGTCCAGATCTCCTCCTGCCAGTTGGTCTTGTTTACCCCAACGTGGACTTAAAACTGAAGAACTTAGACGTGTTCGGCTTATTCCCCACAAGAATGCGACCAGGCAATTTGAAATTCGAAAATACACTTTTCCTCGCCGTGCACCAATTCAAGTGAGAGGAAGATATAATGTCCTTGAGCCAATATCAACCGGAATAAAAAGTGTATTATCGACGATTGATGGTGAAGTCTTTGCAATAGTAGAGCAAAATAATAACATTCTTCGCGGAATATATTCAATGCGAAAAGGCTATCAAGAAAGGGTGAAAATAAACATGAATAGCGGCGAGGTAGAAGAGATGACTAAAAAAGAAAAAGAGGAATCTCCCTTAGGCAAGGAGCGCTTAATCTGTAGGAATTTTCGGATATTATTAGTTGATGACGCTCGTCCACATCATATTTAGCAATTTTTTTATCATTTTTAACTGAAATATTAGGGTAACAGCAATACCTTACTTTCGAAATTCCCCTACTTTTCCCTGACCTTTCCTTTTCCCTGATCATTAATATTAAAAGACCAAAAAAACAACGATTTCTAAAAAAATAACAACATTTTTAACATTTGCATTCAACCACAGAAAATTTTAACAAAATAATTGAACTTTATAAAAAATTACCATTCTAACCAAGAAAATAACTTTCATACCCAAAAGAACAAATGTTTAAAAAAAAGTGAATTTTCAACTAGGGAGTATAACTTTCAAATAAAAAAAAGATCAATTTCTAGAACATACTTATATTTTAAACTAAGGAAATAAATATTCAACGAAAATTATGTATCTTTTATCCAAAAATAAATTTTCAAAAAAGAAAATCCACTTTCAACTATAAAAATTAATTTCCTCCCCAAAAAAATTAAAATCAAATGTAGTAATTTTCAAACAAATAATTGAATGTTCGATTAAAAAATAGAAGTTTACAATTGTAAATGTTGTAGATAAATTTTTAGTTGAAAAATTAATTTAAAAAAAATAGTTTAATTGCCAAACACAGGTATACATTTTCAAGCAAGAAGATTTATTTTGTTTTAAAAAAGATGAATTTTTAATGAAGTAGTTGAATTTTCTACAAAGTACATTGATTTTTTAACAGTCAGTTGAATTTTCAACCAAAAACATGAAATTTTAACTAAGATGATTATGTTTCCATATGTTTTACAAGCACAGATAAAATTATACTAACCAATAGTGAGCTTATTTGTTTTTTTTTTAATGATGAAAAATCATATTGATGAAAAAGCTAGCCTACTCTTTGTTTCAATATTATTGCATACCTTTAAAAATAAAAAAAACACAAGCTAGCTAAGTTTTTAAGAATGAAATGCTGAAAGTTTCTGAGCAAAAAACTTAAAAATCCGTCAAGAAATGGAACCTGCAGAGGATTATGAATAGTAAATTCTGCGTTTTTACTACTGTGCGACTCTTGAGACCAAGTATTATTCAATGATAAGAATGCTATGAATGATATTAAAGATAATAATTTTTAACAAATAGAGAGTAGAAGGAGGAGACCTGACGGTAAGACCCGGAGAAGGAGACCTGGCAGGAGAAGACCTTTCAGGAGAATTAGATGGTTCGCAAGGTTCTTTTGAAGTCTTTTAAATTCACCAGGAAAAATGAACATCTGACTGAGGGAAAGCCAGGAAATGACCGGAATTAATAATCATTTATCGGTTAAACACGATATAAATTTTTCATTCTAACAACAAATTGCAATTAAAAGTGAAAAATTATATAAATTGTGATATCAGTTTTGACGAATTTGGTAATTACACTTTTTCCCTTGAAACTAGCTCTGATGAAATGTAAATATTTAATCTAGATAAGCTTGACGCCGATAACCTCTGAGATCGCGAATATAAGATGTATTGTATTATCTGCTGAAGACCTAAAATGTTCGTTAGTTGAATTATGAATCGAAATCTTCTTTAATATATTAATAAGCTTTCTTCCTGATTAGAAAATATGTCGATTGTTTCTACTCTCGTCCTGTCTTTGGCGGTTATCCTCGATTCTATTGGTGAATATAATAATATAATATATCCATAATTTCAGGTGAATTTTTTAAGCTATACCCAAATTAAAATTCGTGCGATTAAATTTACGTTCTATCTTTATTGCTATTTCTTGAAACCTTTATTTGACTCTCCAAAAATTGAATAAAAATTTAATCTGAAGTTATTTCGAAGATGTTTATCATGTGTGTGTTAAAATAATAAAATGTGAAGACTGTCCCTATTGACATGGAATTTGTACCATATGTGCACGTGAGCTTATAGTGCACTCCTGCGGGGTCATTCACAACTTACGTGAGACGATTTGGTGCGTGAAGAAGGGGACTGAAAAATCCTACTTGAGAAAAGTTTTACAAAAAAACAATAAGAACAGATAAAATTTAATTTCATAAATTGATTTATTAATTTTCAGTTGCATGTTTGACCAGAAAAGATTAAATTTCTACCACAAAATGAATTTTCAAACCAAGCGTACGAATTTAAAAAAAAAAAGTTGAATCGTCAGTTAATAAAGATTTTTAACAAGAAAAAAGAATTCAACTCAGTTGTTGAATTTTCTACAAAACTAGTTGAATTTTTAAACAAATAATTTAATTTTTAACTAAAACAAAAGTTTTGGAGCAGAAATATTATTTATCAATTAAAAATACAGCAGTAGACTTTTTATCGAAAAAATTGGGTTTTATTAAAAATAGATGGAGTTCCTTTTTAAGTTTAATTAATTTAGTTCGAATTTAAGCAAAAAACGAGTAAAAGGAGGAATGCCTTTTCTCCCGATTTTGTCACTGACTCTAAAAAGCCGATTACACTGATTTTTGGAAACATATTTCTGTCGCTTAAAGTATTTTTGTGCAATTCTGTTACAGAAGTTAACTTGTTTGATTTTATGTTATAAAAGCTTTTTTCTAAATTGAATCCTCCATTTCTTGTTGCAGAATTAGGTTCACCGTTCGAATGTTTACTGAATGGTGATCCTATTCCTGTCGTTCCTCGGGCCAGACCTTCTTATTTTTGTAAAAGGTCTCTTTCTTCTGCCAGACTACATTCTTCGCCTCCTCCGGTCAGGCCGCTTTCCCTGCCGAATCATCTCTTCGTGCCAGGTCCAGATCTCCTCCTGCCAGTTGGTCTAGTTTACCTCTACGTGGACTTAAAGTTAAAAAACTTAGATGTATTCGGCTTATTCCTCGCAAAAATCTAAACCGGCTATTCCAAATTCGACGATACACTTTTACTCGCAATGCACAAATTCGAGTCAGAATGAAAGCTCAAATTCTTGCACCCATACCAAGCGGAGGACATACTGTCTTATCAACGTTTGATGGTAAAGTCTTTGCAATACTAGAGCGAAGTAATACAGTTCTTCGTGGAATATATACTTTTGGTCGAAAACGGGCTAAAATCAAAATGTAAGATAACTCTAAGATTTCTTTATTTTATTAAAAAAAGCTAACTTTTTTAACAAAATACTTTGATTATCAAAAAAATAACTTTATTTTACAAAGTAGTTAAATTGTTAACCAAATAGATGAATTTGCGAGCAAGTTGTCTTAGTTTTAATCAAAATAAATGTAACTTTAACAAAAAAAATAGTTGCATTTTCAATTGAATAATGAAATTTGCAACAAAATAGTTAAATTTTCAGGAAAAAAGAAGAAATTTATGAACAAAAAAATTGAACAAGAATAAAAAAAATGTTAATTTATTTGTTGAATTTTCAACTAAAAGATAAATTTGTAACTTTTGCGTTCTTTTTTTTTCTCAAAATTTATTTTTCACTCAAAAAGTAACATTTCTATTTTTGCTTAAAAATTGATATTTTTAAGTTGAAAGTGCTTGGTTTTTGGTTAGAAAATTGAACTTCTGGGTTAAAAGTTGAACTTCTTTGTTAAAAATTCCTTCAATCGTTTAAAGATTGATCATTTTAGTTTCACAACAATTTTTTTAAGGCGTTTGGTTTTTTTTATGTACGCGTTTCTTCAGTTTATTAGGAAGAGAATAAAAAAAATAAATAAATAAAAGTTTCTTGGCAACCTTAGGTAAAAATTAAGAAGAGTCCTTTTTTATTTTTTTAATGCTATTACCTATCAATCTATTTTAATATATTATTTAAAAATGAAAGATTTTTTAATTTAAAAAACATTTGTGTGCTTAGATTTTTTTATGGTTTGAAAATTTTTTATTCAACAACAATATTAAAATTTTTGTTAACTTCTCCCAAGTTCCATTTCTCTTCAGACATTTCGATTGATCAAAGAATATCATAAAACAGTGTCACAACTGTATGGAAATAATTTTTTATTGAAAAATTTTTTTTTTTTAAGTATTATTGTATTACAAGCAAATTAATAAAGAAACATTATTTTTCAGGATTGGCAATGTTTAGCTATTTGTAATTGACAAATTTGGTATAAAATATTAAAAAAATTAATGTTCCACTAACTTGAAAATTAAAAACAATTATTTATCATCTGAACAACTTTTATAAAAAAAATTAAGAGTTTATCGATTTTTTAATAAATTGATTCAATTTTCGTATACTGAATCAACTAGGGATGTTTTTCCGATGACTCTTTGCAAATTGACAACAATCATTCATTATTTAAACAATTTATAAATTCATAAATTTATAAATTTATAAATATTTATGAACAACTTTATATTTCCAAAGAATGGGCTAAATTTTTCTATATGGAATCAACGAACAAGGGGACCTTTAGGTACGCTTTTTTTGTCTATTGATACTCTCGTCAATGAAAGGTACGTACCAGAGGACTTCTGAGAAAAATCCAGAAGACGCAATTTTGAACAATTTTCGAGAAAAATGCATTTTGAAAATTGCGAACGCATGTTGATCGAGCCGGTGTTAATGTATTTGAAAGTGTCGGTAGCTCCCTGGTATAGCGCTTGGCTGACAGCCGCAATGTTGCGCGTTTGATTCTCGCTATCCATCCTTTCTTTTTTCATTTATAAAAATGCTCATTTATTATATTTTCAAATAACATTTAAAATAATGTTGTTATTGAATGATATATTTATTACTTATTTTCAAGAAAAACTCTATTTATCGTATTTTTATTATCACTCGTTTTGATCATTGTGCATCTTATTGAAACTACTTATTCTTTAATAGTTTCTAATATTTATATTTTCAAATTAAAGTGGGAACTAGGTGTTCAATATGGAAATTTCAATAATAAATACGAAATACCAGTAGATGCAGTGACTCATTTTATAGATATTTACTAAAAAAAATCAGGAGTGTCTTGAAAATGTGTTTTCACGTTTCATTTGACACGCAAAGTTTGATGTATCGGAAACGGAAGATAAATCTCTTCACAATGACTTATCGATATTATTTATAGGTTTTTTTTTTGTAGCTTGTGAAAAACATTTCAATGTTGTATTTATTTTTAAAATTTCCATTTAAAACACATTTCTTTTACATTATCTAAAAAAAATTTAAATACTAGAAACTGTTAAAGAATAAAGAAGAAGAATTTGTCTTGAAAATAAGGAATATATAATTATTAAATGTCATAATTACTTTGAATGTTATTTAAAAATGCAATAAACAAGTATTAAGATAAATAAAAAAGTAAAAAAGTACGGATAGCGAGAATCGAACGCGGAACCTTGCAACTATCAGCCAAGTGCTCTACCAAGTAGCTACCAACACTTAAAAATACACTGACACCGACTCTGTGAGGATCCGTTTGCAATTTTAAAAATAAATTTTTCTTGAAAATAGGTCGAAATTGCGTCTTCTTAAGTTTTCTGGAAAGACCTCTAAAACATACCTTTTATTGAGGAGAGTACCAATTCAAACAAAAAAAGCGTACCTAAAGGTCCCTTGTAAGAATGTCTTCCCGATGACTCTTTGCTTAAAGAGCACAAAATAAAAACCTGAAAAGAGGTAGAAAAAATGATACAATAAAATAATCTCCAATCAAGATGCACCAAGACTTGTGCTTTTTTTGTGCTCTGGTGATCTTTGCTTGGGAAGCTTAAGATATCATAGCCTAGGCTAAAAATTGATTTGCTGACTAGTACTTTTCCGCCCACTGTACTCTGGTACGCTCAACATTCACAATTTTTTAATTTATTTAAAAATAATGTTTAACTTTTTTGAAGTCTTTGACTGAAAGAGCAAAGGTTTCAGAAAAATGGTGTGTTGCCGCTAAAGTGGTTTAGCCACAGGAAACGTAAATTAGAATTTAGAAAGAGAATTAGGAACAAAGATAATAAACCAAAGAAGTATTCCTGAACCCGCCTTCGAGTCAATCACGTCAGGGTCCCTCGGGAGGAGAAATCTGAGTTTAAGCAATAGCCCAGGCACTTAAAGGTTTTTCACGGAGGCATTGAAGGAAATTGGTAAAATGCAGGTTTTACTAAAAGTCCCTGTCAGTCTCGCGTTAATTTATTGTTAAAAAACAGAGGCCTACGAAGTGCTTTTTTCAATTCATTTGCAAATTTTCTTTAGCCACAAAAAAAATCTTTTTCTAAAATTCCAGATTTATTAAACTTTAATTATACAAACACACAAATTTTCCTGAACAATAATAACTATCGTGTACAAGTTTTAAAAAACCATTCAGCTCTACTAATAAGGAGAGACAGACAATTGTAAATTTCAGTTTCAATTTGTGATTTTTTTTTAAAAGACTGTTCCCTGAGTATTAATTTGACGATAGTTCAGGCAGTAGCGATTCTGATTTATAAACGAAAGGTTGCGTTTTCGATTCTTGCTGGCTGCACTTTTTCATTAATCTATTTTTTTTCTTTTCTTTACTAAAATATTTATAAATATTAATTAATTTAATAATTTTTAAGAATACTGTAACAAATAATTTTTCGAACGCCTTTTTTTTGCAAAAAAGTGACTTTTTTTACTTTTACAAATAAATACTCAGGTAATGAGCTTTTATTTAAAAAACTATGTACCGAACATAAAATTTACAGTTGATGGTCGACTTGATAAGGATGATTCTACTGTTTCTTATAAGGAGTAGGAGAAGAATTAAAAGATGTTACGCAAAAAAATTAATTTTGAACAATTAGTTTAACTTTTATGAAAAAAAAAGAAAAATTACGACTTAGAGATGAATTTTTAAACAAAAAAGAGGAATTTTCAACAAAGAAGTTGAATTTCTGAACGAAAAAAATTATATTTGGTTAAAAAAATACGTGATTTTTTCACCTACAAATTCAACTCTTTTGTTAAAAATTCCCCTGTTTTGAAAATTAATATCTTTCACTAGAAATTTTTTTGTTGTTGAAAATCTATATATTTGGTTAAAAATTCAACTAACTGTTGAAACATTAATCTACTTTGTAAAAAATTCAACTATATCTCTAAATATTCGTTTTTTGATTAGTTAAAAATTTATGTTTTTAACTAAAATTTTTTTTTTAATTTAAAAATTCTACAGTTTGGTGGAAAATTCATATATTTTGTTTAAAGTTCGTCTTTTTTGAAAGAAAATTAATCTTTTTACTTAAAAAGTTATATTTGTGTTTGGAAATTGAATTAATTTGTTAAAAATTTATTTTTTGTTTTAAAATGCATCATTTAAGTTGAATATTGATCTCTTAGGTTGAAAGCGTAACTGTTGTCTTAAAAATTATTTTTTTAGTGCAAATTAATTTTCTTTACTGAAAATGTTACTATTGCATTTTTTTTGTAAATTTATCTTTTTTAAATAAAAATTCAACCATTTGGATAAAAAATAACGTGTTTTATAAGTAATTGTTCTTTTTTTTGTAGAAAAAGAATGACTTTTTAACAAAATTATTAAATATTCATCAAAATAATGAAATTGTTGAACAAGTAGTTATATTTTTAACTAAAAAAGGTAATTTTTTAAACAAAAAATAAAGGTAGACTTTTAAACCACAAATAATTAATATTCAACAAAAAATAGATGAATTGTCTTAATTGGGTTTTATTAATTCAGTTCGCATTTACGTGTGAAACAAAAAACAAAAACCCATCTATACTTGACTGAATTCTTGTTATTGTTGCAGATTCATTATTTTATGTGAAAATCCATCTCTTTGGCTAAAAATTTCACTATCTTCATAAAAATTTATTTTTTTGTTAAACAATCTTTTGGTTGGGTTGAAAATTAAACTATTTGTTTGAAAATGCATGTTTTTTTTAAATTCGTCGTTTTAGTTAAAAAATTTATCTTACCGACTGAAAATTCATTAATATTTTCAATTGAAATGCTGAGAATTAAGGACGACTTAAATTAGATTTGATATATACTATCCACTTTAATTTTAGTCGAATTTTGATTATCTGTAGTCAAAAAATAATTGTTGAAATGAACATAAATGGTTTTTTAATCATTTAAAAACATCAGGTTAGAAAACTAAAAATAAAGTATTTTTTGTGAATAAATGATGAAATTAGATATTTGGGACGATTGAAAATCCCGAAAAAGGAAATTTCTGTAGAACAATATATTCGAAAAAAAAATTCCTTAAATTATAAAATACCTAAATATAAAAATTTCTGAATAGAAAATTCGCGACAGACACTTGCGAATTATAAAATATATCTGACGATGTCAAATTCCATATACTAGACAATTCCCGATTTTTAACAATCATAAAAATTGTTTTTTAACTAATATTATTTAATTATTTAAAAAAATATTTTGACTAACATTTTTTTTTAAATGATCAGTGTTTTTTCTTGAGAATTATTGTTCAAATATTAAATAACAGCTATTGAAAATGAAAATTCTGGAAAACTTCCCGATGATAAAATTCCCCAATGATAAAATTGCCGAATAATAAAATTCACGAATTGGGAAATTATACTAAAATTTCCGAATTATAAAACTCCCGACAGAAAATTGGCAAAAATAAAATTTCCGAATATTACAATTACCAAACTAAAAAATCTCCGAATAATGAAGTTCCTGAATTATAAAATTTCTGAATGATAAAATTCTCGAATAATTTAATTCGCGAATTGGAAAATTCCTGAATAATGAAGTCCCCAACAGATAATTTCAGAAAACTAAGCAGCCCGAATTAGGGGTTTTTCGAATAATAAGGGTCACGAATAACAAAATTCCAGAATAAGAAAATTCCCAAATTAGAAAATTCCCGAACAGTTTATAATAATAACGAATTTTTAAATTTCCGAATAATATTATTCCCGACAGAGAATTGGCGAAAATAAAATTTCCGAATACTTGAATTCCAGAATTATAAGGTTTCCGAATTATTAAATTCTCGAATAATTTAATTTACAAATTGGGAAAATCCCGAATAATAAAATTTTCGAACAGTCTATGATAATATCGAATTTAACAATTCCCGAATAATGAAATTCCCGAAGAAAATTGTTTAAAAAAAGATTTCTGAATACTGAAATTCCCAAATTGGGAAATTCCCGAATAATTAAGTTTCCGAATTATAAAATTCCCGCATAATGAGATTCGCGAATTGACAAATCCCTAAATAATAATAATTCTAATATTCTAAATAATAATTCCTAAATAATAAAATCCCCCTACAGCTTATAGTAATATTGAATTAGAAAATTCACAAAAAAAAAATTTCTGAATAATAACATTCCCGAATAATACAAATTTTGAATTGGAATATTCCCAAATGATGAAATTCACGAATTGAGAAACTCCGGAACAGTTTGCGATGATACTGAATTTAAAAGTTCCTAAATAATCAAATTTTTAACAGAAGATTAACGAAAATAAAATTCCCAACAGAAGATTAACGAAAATAAAATTTTCAACAGAAAATTAACGAAAATAAAATTTTCGAATACTAAAATTCCCGAATTAATAAATTCTTGAATAATAAAATTCACAAATCGTGAAATTCCGGAATAATTAAATTTCCCAACAGTTTATGATAACACCAAATTTAATAATTTCGGAAAAATAAAATTCCCAACAGGAAATTGTCGGAAGAGAAATTTCCAAATACTAAAATTCAAAAATTGGGAAATTCCGGACTGATAAATTTCCTGAATTATAAAACTCCTGAATCACAGAATTCGCGAATTGGGAAATTCCTGAATTAATAAAATTAATTAATAAAATTCACGCCAGAAAATTTCGGAATACTAAAATTCCCGAATTGGGAAATTTCCGAATTATAAAATTCCTGAATAATAAAATTCCCCAACAGCTTATAGTAATACCGAATTTTAAAATTTACGAATAACGAAATTTCCGAATAATGAAATTCTCAAATAATATAATTTTTTATTTGGAAAATTTTGAATTGGTATATTACCAAATGAAAAATTTTGGATTGGAATATTCCCAAATGAAAAATTTTGAATTTCTAAATTTCCAAATAATAACATTCTCTACAGAAAATTATCGAAAACAAATTTCCGAATTTTGAAATTTCCAAATAATAATGTTCCCGAATTATTAAATTCTCGAATAATAAAATTCACAATTTAGGAAATTCTCGAATGACAAAATTTCCGAATAGTTCATATCAATAACGAATTCTAAAATTTTCGAATAATAACATTTCCAACTGAAAATTAACGAAAATAAAATTTTCGCAAGATAAAATTCAGTATAATAAAGTTTCCGAATTATTAAATTCTCGAATAATAATATTTACAAATTTCGAAATTCCGGAATAATAAAATTTCCGAACAATTTATGATAATACCGAATTTAACCATGCCCGAAAAATGAAATTCCTAACAGAAAATTTTCGAAAGTAAAATTTCCGAATACTAAAATTTAAAAATTGGGAAGTTCCTGAATGAAAAAGTTCCCGAATTATAAAATTTTTGAATCATAAAATTCGCGAATTGGAAAATTCCTGAATTAACAAAATTCCCGCCAGAAAATTTCGGAATACTAAAATTCCCGAATTGGGAAATTTCCGAATAATAAAATTCCTCAACAGCTTATAGTAATACCGAATTTGAAAATTCACGAATAACTAAACCTCCGAATAATAAAATTCTTGATTAATACAATTTTTGAATTAGGAAAATTTCGAATTGGAATATTCCTAAATCAAAAAATTCCCGAATAATGAAGTTCCGGAATAAGATAATTTCTGAATTATAAAATTCACGAATTCGGAAATTCCCGAACAGCTTATATCAATACCGAATTTTTTAATTTCCAAATAATAACATTCTCTACAGAAAATTAGCGAAAAAAAATTTCTGAATATTGAAATTTCCAAATAATAATGTTCCCGAATTATTAAATTCTCGAATAATAAAATTCACAATTTAGGAAATTCTCGAATAACAATATTTCCGAATAGTTCATATCAATAACGAGTTCTAAAATTTTTGAATAATAACATTTCCAACTGAAAATTAACAAAAATGAGATTTCCGAATAATCAAATTCCCGAAAAGATTATGACAATACCGAATTTAACAATTTTCTAAAAATAAAATCCCAATTAAAAATTGTCTGAAGTGAAATTTACAATTACTAAAATTTCAAAATTTAGAAATTCCTGAATAATAAAGATCTCGAATTAAAAAATTCCCGAGTCATATAATTCGCGAATAGAAGATTCCTGAATTAATAAAATTCCCGCCAAAAAATTCAGAATACTAAAATTCCTGAATTGGGAAATTTCCGAATTATTGAATTCTCGAATGATAAAATTCCTCAACAGCTTACAGTAATATTAAATTTGAAAATTCACGAATAACGAAACCTCCGAATCATGAAATTCACGAATAATACAATTTTTCAATTGGAAAATTTCTTATTGGAATATTAGTAAATCAAAAATTCCTGAATTATGAAATTCCGGAATAAGAAAATTCCTGAATAATAAGACTCACAAATCGGAAAATTCCCGAGTAATGAAATTCCGAACTTTTTATGATAATACCGAATTTAAAAATTTCCGAATAATGAAATTCCACACAGAAAATTGTCGAAACTAAAATTTTCGAAAAGTAAAATTCTCAAATCGGGAAATTCCTGAATAATAAAGTTCTTGAATCATAATATTTCCAAATAATGAAATTTGCAAATTGGAAAATTTCTGAATAATAAAATTCCCCCCAGAAAATTGCGGAATACTAACATTCCCGAATTGGTAAATTTACTTATAATACGGTTTTTGCATTATAAAATTCCCGAATAATAAGATTTTTTAACAGCTTATAGTCATACCGAATAATTTATAATAATACCGAATTTAAAAATTTCTGAATAATAAAATTTCCAACAGAAAATCAACAAAAATAAAATTTCTGATTACTGAAATGCCCAAATAATAGAAGTCCCTGAATTATTGAATTCTCTAATAATAAAATTCAAAAATTCGAAAATTTCTTACCAGTTTATGATAATACCGAATTTAACAATTCCCGAATAATGAAATTTCCGATAGTAAATTGTCGAAAGTAAAATTCCCGAATACTGGAATTCCCAAGTTGGGAAATTGACGATTAATAAGGTTCCCAAATTATAAAATTCCCGAATAATAAAATTCACAAATTGGAAAATTCCCGATTATTAAAATCCCGAAACAGTTTGTAATGATACTGAATTAAAAAATTCCCGTGTAACGAAACTGCCGAATAATACAATTTTTTAATTCAAGCAACTGATATATTTTTGTTAATAGTATTTATTTAATGAAAGTGCAATTATCAAATGTTTAAAAAAAATTATTCTTCATGATTAAACTTTCTAAAATTATTGTTGGGATTTGAAATAACAGTAACTAAAAGAAAAATGTATTTCTGGATAAAATTTTTTTCCCAATTATTCTTATTTTAAATTCAAACAATAATTCTCAAACGTATAAACATTAAAAAAAGTTTGATGAAAATATTTGATTATTATATGCTTAATAAATAAATAATATTCATTTTAAAAAAATTATTGTTTAAACCCGGGAATTTCCCAGTTCAGATATTTTACAATTATGCAATTTTCTTAGAAATTATATTGTTCGGTAATATTATAAACTGTCGGGAATTTGGCAATTTGAAAATTTTCTAATTAAGGAATTTCACGTTGTCCAGAATTTGATTTTGCGGGATTTTCCAGTCGTTTCGTTCCTATGATAAAAATCTTGTTCTTGTATTGTTATTTTCCTTTGATAAATATATATTTTTCAATTATTGGTTTATCAAATTCAAACAATAGTTTCAAAAAATACATTGAACATAGAAAGATTTTTATAAATTAAAATATTTCTTTAATTTATTTTTTAAGAATAAAAAAAACAACATTTTTTTTAATTTTCTTAATTTGATAATTTTCTAAATTCAAAAACTTTCCAGTATCGTATATTTTATAATTCGTCAATTTTCTGTCGGAAAATTTATCATCCAAGAATTTTCCAATTTATTATATACTCTTGGGAATTTTATTTTCCAAGATTTTTTAGTCGTCTCAGATACTTATCATTTATATAATTAACTAATTGAATAGAAATGTATTTCAAAAATGAGAATTATTTTCTACAATAATTGTTATAACGTCCATGTTTTTTGCAACAGTTATAGAATAAAATAATTGCTTAATTCCTGACCTTCTTTTTTTTTAGATTTCAGATACGATCAGATGTCCTTTGCCGTTGGACATTGATGGGACCTGAATCTTAAATATACCATCAACACCGGATGCTCGTAGCCGGTAGAGTTTTTGAGTAAAAGGACTCGGAATTACGGAACTGGTTGGGCACCCATTAAAAAGAGATTTTTAGTCAAGCCCGAGGGTAAGGACCCAAAAGATTCATGAATGGATCCACCCGTAATTGGATTTAGGCCCTCAGGATTTTCACTAATTTTGACCAATTTTCAGAGACATTGCTTTTTTTTCTTCGCTCCTCGAGGTCCTTCTCATTCATTCCTTTCATAAAAACTTCAAAAAGCCCGCAGCTCTATCCTTCCTCTTTCGTCATTTCTGATCATTGATATAATCTTCTCAAGATTGATCTATAGCAGGGTCGTCTAAATTTTTTTCTTTTGAATTTCCATGCATATCGCCCGGAAATCTGTTCGAATCGACTTTTTCTCTTTTCCTGTTTCCCTTTTCCCGTTTTATTTTTCGTTTTCCCTGCCCCCTTTCCTCCTTTGCTACTTTCCCCTTTCTCATTTCCCCTATCTCATTTCCCCTTTCCCCTTTCCCCTATACTCTTTTATTTTTCCCCTTTCTCCCTTTTCTGTCTTATGTACACTTTCCGATTTTCTCCTTTCCCCTTTCCCCTTTCCCCGTGGCTGTATTCTTTTTCTTTCGTAATTTCTGATCATTAATATAATCTTCTCAAGATTGATCTTCAGTAGGGTCGTCCAAATTTTTGTCTCTCAAATTTTCTTGCATATCGCCCGGAAATCTGTTCGAATCCACTTTTTCCGTTTTCCTGTTTCCGTTTTCCCGTTTATGTTTCCTCTTTTCCTGACCTCTTTCCCCTTTCTCATTTCCCTTTCCCCTTTCTTCTATGTCCCTTTCTCTTTCTTCTTCCTCCCTTTTCTGTCTTCTGTACACTTTCCGATTTTCTCCTTTCCCCTTTCCCCGTGGCTGTATTCTTTTTCTTTCGTAATTTCTGATCATTGATATAATCTTCTTAAAATTGATCTACAGCACTGTCCTCCAAATTTTTTTTACTCGAAGTTTCATGCATTTCAACCGGAAATCTGTTCAAATTCACTTCTTTCATTTTCCCACTTTTCTTCTCTTTCCTCTTTTCCCTTTTCCCTCTTTTCTTTCCCATTTCATACTTCCCAATTCCACTTTACCTTTTTCACCTTCCCTTTCCCCTTAACGCCTCTCCTGTCCTCATTCCGATTTTCCCCTTTCTCTTACCCTTTCCCTTTCATTTTCCATCTTTCCCTGTTCTCTTTCCCCTTAATTATTTCCCCGCGGCTTGTCCTTCCTCTTTCATCACTTTCAATCATTGATATAATCTTCTCAAGATTAATCTATAATAAGGTCGTCCAAATTTTTCTCTCTCAAATTTGCATGCATATCACCCGGGAATCTGTTCAAATCCACTTTTTTACTTTTTCTGTTTCCCTTTCTCCCTTTTCCTTTCCCCTTCCCCTTTTTCTTCTTTCCGATTTCATCTTTCTTCGCTACTCTTTCCTCTTCCCCTTCCGCTTACCCTTTCCCCTTTTTCCTTTCCGCTTTTCTCTTTCCTTGCTCCCCTTTTTATTTTCCACCTTACTTTTTCTCCTTCTTCCTCTATTCGAGTCTCCCTTTTGCTTAAAACTTATAACTAGATGTTTAAATAAATTGTTTATACAATTTATTATTGTTTTTAGCAATTTTCTTCTCAGAATAGAGATAGAAAGTCGAGGTTTTTTCGAAAATTTTTACATTTTTGTCCAATTTTCAATTAGAGTGAGGTAACGCTCAATTATTCTTAACAAAAATAATTGTGTAAACAATTAATTTTCATTGATAATAATATTCTATCAGAATAATTCTAGAAAAATTAAGTTTTAAAAAATTTTTTTTCACTTTTTGTCCAATTTTCAATAAAAGTTAGTTGAATAATTAATTAAAGTTGAAAGAAATTATTTCTTAAGCTATTTATTATTATTTTTAATAATATTCAATGCGTAAAATGCTAGATAGTTGCGGTTTTTTTCTGAACATGTACGCTTTTTGTCTTTTTTTAAATTCAAGTGATGTAAAACTTGATGATTTCTAAAATCATGATTGTTTAAACGATTAATTATTATTTATAATTATATTTTTGTCAAATAGTGATAGAAAATTTGAGTTTTTAAAAATTTCCACTTTTTGTCCAATTTTTGATTAAAGTAGGTTTATTAATTATTTAAAGTCAACGAAATTATTTTTTAAACAATTTATAATTGTTATCAATATTCGATTTGTAAAATGCTAGAAAGTTGCGGCTTTTTCTAAACGTTTCAAATATTTTTTACTTTTCAATTATAGCGAAGTGATAATCAATTCAAGTTAACAAAAATTATTGCTTAAACATTTAATTCACATTTTCACTAAATTTTTTTTGCTTAATAGTGGAAAATTGCGATTTTTTCTGAAATTTTTAACTAGTTGTCTATCTTTCACTTGTAGTGACTTAATAATTAATTAAATTAGGCAAAAATAATTTTTTATTAAAGTAAGTAAAATAATTAATTAAAGTTTACAAAGTAATTGCTTAAACAGTTTATTATTATCATTATTAATATTTAATTTGAATAATTCTGAAGAATTGCGGTTTTTTTCTGAAAATTACAACTATTTGTCTACTTTCCATATAGTGTAAGTTAATACTCAATTTAATTAAATTTACCAAAAATAATCATTTAAACAAACTATTATTGTTTGTACATATCTTTTTCTCTATTTCTGTTAGAAAGTTGCGGTTTTTTAAATATTTAACATTTTACCTACTTTTTGCTTAGTAAAGTAATAAATAATACAAGTTAACAAACATAATTATTCAAGCAATTTATTATATATTATAAGTGTCTTCTCTTAGAGTATTGCTAAAAGTTTTGTTTCTAATTTAAACAAAAAATGTATTGCAAAGCGTAAAAGAAAATTGGAATCGCACATATTTTGGTATCAGCCCCCCCCCCCCTCCTTCTCCGCAAAATATATTTACGAAGAAGAGATTTTAAAAAAAAATACATTTTTCCTGATGTTTATTTATCATTTATTCATAACTAAGAAGGCAAAGCAAAGATAATAATTTCAGAAAAAATTGCAACTTTCTATCAATTATCTGTAAGATATTTATAAACAATAATAAATTGTTTAAAGTCGGGATTTTTTGCTTGGTTTAAATTTGAATAGACTTAAAGAAGAAAAAATTGTTTGATTTTCACATGTTCCTTAAGCTGAAATGTGTGTAATAAAAAAAATGTTATTTTATTGAAAGCGAGGGATTTTTATGATAAATTTGTTTGTGAACTGGAAGCGATAAATTTTTGTTAACAATTTATTACTAAATAAAAAAGGACACTTTTTTATTATATTTTTTTAATATTATAATAAAAAATATTTAATAAGGGAAGAAATTTTTCATTTTCAATTTTTTCTAAATTGAAGGAAAAAAATTTTGTTATTTTTAACATTTTATTTAATGTTTTGACTGAACTAAAGAAGCAAAAATTCTGTAATTTTTAAATTTTTCCTAATGCAAAAGGGGTACATTTTATATTTTCTCATTGGATTGGAAAAGAGGTAGTTTTAGTATTTAATGTCTTTTAGAGATGGAAGTGGTAAGTTTCTTTTTTCAATATATTTCTCAGCTGGAATGAGAAAATTTTTTATTTTTAACATTATTATTAAATTTAAAGAAACAGAATTTGTTAAAACAAGCTTTTATTTGAAAAAAAGAGATTATTTAAAATATTTTTCTCTCAAATGTTTATTTATTATATATTCATAATTAAATTGTTTAAACAATTAAAATTGTTTAAACAATTAGGTTCATTAAATTTCATTAATCGTTACCTCGCTCTAAGCAAAAGGTAGAAAAAAACTTAATAATTTTGTGAAAAACCGCAAATTTGAAGAGAATAACATAAAAAATAATGAGAAATTGTTTAAACAATCAAATTTATCAACTTCAATTAATTGTTACCTCGTTTTAATCAAAAAGTCGACATATCTTAAATATTTCAGAAAAAATGCGACTCTAAGTATATTCTAAGGACGAATAGTTAATAGCAATAATTAATTGTTTAAACAATTATTGTACACATTTAATTATCAGTTAAGAGTAGTATTCTATGTATTAAAAACAATTTGCATTTAAAAACCCGCAAAAAAGTCATAATTAGCGTCATAAACTCGAAAAACCACAATTTTTCACTTATGGGGTTTATTTTTGGACCCTTTAAAACATACTCATGAAGGTGATATTAAAAAATTTAATTATTTATTCGGATTTTGTAGCTACTTGTTAAAAAAAAATTCAGGTCCAACTTGATTCACCTAATATTGACGATTCTGAATAAAATTCACAAAAACGTATTCTTCTATGGGAAACTCGTTTTAAACTTCATGGGGCTTTGAGAACCTCTGAATATAAGTTTTTTTAAATAAAAGAAAAAACATTAATTTTTTTTGGGATTTGAAAAAATTTGAGGCTGATATGCACGAATGTGCGAAAAAAAATTCAATGGATTTCGGACTACTCTAGTGGACAATGTGAGTGAAGGAATAATTGTAGATTATACTAGCGTAGTTAATTATAGAATTAGGGTTTTCAAGCTAAGATAAACAAAATTAAAAATGTTAAAATTTTTCAAAATGCTTTTAAAATTTCACTGTCTTTCAATTAGAAATCCAAAGTAAATAACTTGAAGATCAATGATAAACCATTTCCATATAGAAGAAACAGCTTGATGTTGAAGAAATTCTTATAGGATAGCAAACTGACATATGCTCATAATTTGACACATTGGCATAATTAAAAAAGTAAAGAAAAAACCGCAAAAACATAAGAGCTTTAATGTGGACAAAGTGAATTAATGGATAAAGTCTAGATTATTATAGTTAATTGGTAAATTAGGGTCTTCGAACTAAGCCATAAACACTCATAGTTTCCTCTTCTATCTGGAGGATGCTTCATGACACAAATGGAATTTCTTCTAAATTTAGGATTAAAACAAATTTCATTTGTCTTGAAAAGTATCTTTTTGCATCAAACATTAAAAATCTAAAGTGAATAACTTAAAGATAAATGATAAATTATTTCCATCTAGAAGAAACAGCTTGTTGTTGAAGAAAATCTTGTAGGATATCAAATTGACGTAAGCTAATAATTTGGCACATTATCATGATGAAAAAAGGCAAAATACAAGCAACAAAAAAAAACGCCAAAACATAAAAGATTCAATATGGACAAAATAAATTAATGAATAAAGTCTAGATTATTATAGTCAATTGGTAAATTAGGGTCTTTAAACTAAGCCATAAACACTCAGTTTCCTCTTGTCTCAAAAGGATGCTTCTTGACACAAATAAAATTCCTCCCAAACTTGACATTAAAACGAATTTCATTTGTCTCAAAAAGTATCTTTTTGCATCAAACATTGAAAATCTAAAGTGAATAACTTGAAGATAAATGATAAACCATTTCCATCTAGAGAAAACAGCTTGATGTTGAAGAAAATCTTATAGGATATCAAATCGACGTATGGCAATAATTTGGCACATTAGCATGATAAAAAAGGCAAAACACAAACAACAAAAAAACGCAAAAACGTAAGACTTTTAATGTGAACAAAGTGAATTAATGAATGAAGTCTAAATTATTTATATTAATTGGTGAATTAGGGTCTTCAAACTAAGCCATAAACACTCAAAGTTTCCTCTTCTCTCAGGAGGATGCATTT
This sequence comes from Amphibolips quercusostensackenii, assembly GCA_032357855.1. NCBI lineage: Eukaryota > Metazoa > Arthropoda > Insecta > Hymenoptera > Cynipidae > Amphibolips > Amphibolips quercusostensackenii. The sequence continues at coordinate 5,151,701 of JAUELO010000366.1, forward strand.
TGACACAAATGTAATTCCTTCTAAATTTGAGATTAAAACGAATTTTATTTGTCTCCAAAAGTATTTTTTTTGCATCAAACATTGAAAATTCAAAGTGAATAACCTAAAGATAAATGACAAACCATTTCCATCTAGAAGAAACAGCTTGATGTTGAAGAAAATCTTATAGGATATCAAATTGACGTATGCTAATAAATTGACACATTGGCATGATAGAAGAAGTTGACAAAAAAACACGCAAAAAATAGGAGCTTGAATGTGTAGAAAGTAAATAAATAAATCAAGCCTAGATTATTATAGTTAAATGTTGAATGAGTGTCTTCAAACCAAGGCATTAAAACATTTGGAGAAATCTCTTGTCTCAGAAGGATTCTTCTTGATACAAATGAAATTTTCTCCTAAATTTAAGGTTAGAACGAATCTTATTTGTTTCAAAAAAGAATATTTTTGCAGCAAACATTATCCTTTTGCGATATAGTTCGCCTAATCATACATGCAATGAATTTTATTTGTGTAAAAAGATATTCAATTGATTTAAAACAATACAGGCTTGGAGAAGATGCTTCTGTTTCGAGACAACTAATTCTGAGTGTGAAATCACAAATTTTTAATTTTTGCGTCACTCTTGTGGAATTTCACTAATTTTTAAATTAAAACTCCAAAGTGAATAACTTGAAGATTAATGATAAACCATTACCATCTATGAGAAACAGATTGATGTTGAAGAAAATTTTATAGGATAGCAAACTAACGTATGCTAATAAATTGACACAATGACATGATAGAAAAAGTTGCAAAAAAAAAAAGAAAGCGAAAATATAGGAGCTTCAATATGGACAAAAAAATTAATAAATAAATAACGTATAGATTATTATATTATAAACAAAATCAAAGGTGTAACACTGAGATACCTGAGACCAGAAAGAAAAACCTCGATGATGTTAATATTGTAAATTTAAATATTTTGAAAATAAGTGAAGTCATCAATAAGATATAAAGAACACATCAAAAATTGTTTAACAAAATAAACGTAAAAAAAATTAATTGTGAAAGAGGTGATAGGTCAAGCGTGCCACTCGATATTGATTCCTCATTAATCACTTCCGTACCTTTCAACATGGTCAAATTTAGGACATCAATAACCACAGAAAAATCACTTTGGATTTTTGTTTTCTGATGAGAAGAGCAGTTTTCTCTCGACACGTCTACAATAAATGATCTTCTTAACATCATCGATGTCTTTTTCTGGTCTGAAGTATGTCAATGTTATACCTTTTATACTTTTCATCATTTATGATTTACTCAGACGCATTTGTATCATAATATCTTCAATTACATCATTATAGTTAATTAGAAAGGCTTTTAAAGATCTTTGATAAGGTTTTAAGAAACCTGTCTTAACTCGTGACTTAATTTCCACCTTAATTCCATTTAAAATTTTAATAAAAAGAAAGCAAATCTCAACGTCAGATAATTGCTGCCAAACCAAGATGTCCAAAAGAGAATTATACGAAAAAAAGAGATCACTCAGTACAATGTCCTTTTCTGTCAAACGGATTCTTTTTGACACAAATCAAATTTCCTTTTAAATTGAATGTTGAGAGAATTTGAATTTGTTTCAAAAAAATTCTTTTTGCAGCAAACAGTATCCATTTGCGACAAGCTTCATCTATTCGTGTAGCCAAATAACTTCTTTTGTTCAAAGATGTTCAGTTCGTCTAAAACAAAACAGACAAGATGAGGATGTTATAATAAAAAGGAAGCAAATCACATTCGATGGAGAACTGATACCTGAAAGTCCAAAAGGGAATTATTCGAAAAAAATCACTTAGAGAAATGTCTTCTTGTATCAAAAGGATGCGTTTTGTCACAAATGAAATTTCCTCTAAAATTCAGGCTTGAGGGAATTTTCATTCGTTTTAAAAAGAAACTTTCTGCAGAAAACATCATTCATTTGCGACAAACTTTATATAATCTTGTAGCCAAATAATTTCGTTTGTTCAAAGATGTTCAGTTAGTTCAGAAAAAAAGAGGCAAGATGAGAATGTTATAATAAAAAGGAAGCAAATCACATTCGATGAACAACTGCTACCAAACCTCAAAAAGATAATTATTTAAAAAAAAGATGTCTCAATAAAAAAGAAGCAAATCTTATTCCCTGATGGACAACCGCTACGAAATCTAGAACCAGAAAAGATAATTATTTGAAAAAAGAAAGAGATGTAGAGGTGGTTTCTAGTTGGGAAGAAAGCAATCCAATTTTCGAGGTATCAATTAGAGGCGCATGAAAGTGGCCCCTTATGGCTTATGGCTTATGGAAACCATAGACACCTGACCATCTGCCGTTCACATCGTTTTGAAAACGGTTTCCTCGATCTGATATCTCTACGTGTTCGTTTACATTTAAACTCACCAGCTGAGTTACAATGTGCTGACATGCAGTCGTGGGAGCCTGAAGGATCCTCTGAATTGTGCCGCCTTTTGTTCGCTCCAGGGGTGCAATTTTCGAGAGCAAAGTGATGATGCCTACCGGGATAATCACCAGCAAATTAGTGATCGTCACTCTTGTTCAAAATAAGCTACTGAATACAAGCTTTATTATTGAATATTTTATTTTTTAGGCATTTACACGTAAGGAGTACTTTTACGGTATCAATATTCATAGGGAGCGTCTACATATTATGTAAGGCTATTTTCAGTGATTTTTGATTCCATCCTCCCTCTTGTTAAAATTTTTGGTTGAAAATTCCACCATTATATTTTCGATTTGGAATTCATCTTGCTTGGTTAAAAATTCCACTATTTGATTAAAAATTTAACTATTTTTTTGAAAATGCAACTATTTTCTTAAAAGCCATCTTTTTTGGTAAAAAATTCAACTACTTAGTTAAAGGTGGAGCTATTTTATAAACCATTCATTTTTTTGGTTGAAGATCTATCCCTTTTGTCGAAAATTAGTTTTTTTTTTTTAAATAGACATGCAACAATTCCGTTTTGGGTTCAAAATTTTTCTTTTTAAGATCATTTTTTGAGTATTTGGTTTCAGATCTATATTTTTTAGTTGATAATTAATCTTTTTGATTCAAAAATCAGTTTTTTGGCTGAATATTAAACTCCTTTCTTGAAAATTCATATTCTTGTTGAAGATTAAAAGTTTTAGTTAATAATTCATCTTTTTAGATAAAAATTTATTTATCTTACTAAAAATGAATTTTTGTTCTTGAGAATTAAATTTTCTTACTGACAATGTAACTACTCTATTTTTGGTTGAACTTTGAGATTTTCTGGTTAAAAACGCATGTAAATGATCAAAAATTTGACTTTTTTGGTAGAAAATGAATCATCTTGATCAAAAATTTATGCTTTATGTCAAAAAATATATTAACTTGGGTAAAAATTAATCTTTTTTGGTTTTAAATTAAGCTGCTTTGTAAAAAATTCGTTTTTGGGCTTTAAAATTCAAAAATTTAATAGAAAATGAATCTTCTTGGTATAAAATTAATATTTTCTGTTAAAAATTAAACTATATAGTTAAAAATTCAACTATTCTGTGTCAACTTCGTTTTTTTGGTGATAAAAGTTAATTTATTTAACTGAAAATGTAGCTATTCCATCTTGTTTAAAATGTACAAATTTGACTATTTTGTTAAAAATTTATCTTTTTTAGTTTAATTCAACAAATTAAACATTCGTTTATTTTAAAAATTAAAATTTCATTATTCCGTCTTTGTTTAAAACGTTTTTAGTTGAAAATTTAACTATTTCATTGGATGCTCATCTTTTTTAATTAAATATAAACAATCTTGTTGAAAATTAACTTTCTTGTCAAAAATTCATATTTTTAGTTAAAAATTAAGCTACTTTGTTAGCAAATGAAACTGTTTTTTAAAAATCACCCTCTTTATTTGAGAATTAACCCATTGTTGTTTGAAAATTTTTTTTCAATAAAAAATTAGTTTTCAGATAAAAATCTAGCTATTTCATTTTGGTTGAACATTTATACTTTAAAAGTTAAAAATTCAGCTATTTTCTAAAAATCCAAATATCTTGAATAAAAGTTAATTCTTTTGTTGAAAATGCATGTATTTTGATTAAAAATTAAATTTTTCGTTAAAAATAATCTCTTTTGTTAAAAATTAACTTTATTGTTGAAAATTTATCATTTTCATAATTTACACTATTTTAGCAGATAATTACACTATTTCAGTAGAACCCGTAAGTGCCTGGTTTATTCTAAAAGAATATTGTGATAAAAACGGTAGATTGACTAAATAACTATTTTCATAAAAACTAATTTATTATTACCTTGCTCAAGAAAATCATAAAAAAAGAATCAGTTTTAGATTCGTATTATTTGTATATCTGTAAAAAAAAGTTAAAGGATAACTCGATGCACCTAATATTGACGATTTTGTTTAAAATATACAGAAATGTCCCTTTTTCTTATGGGAAATGCTTATGAACCTTATTGGTTGGCAAGACCCCTTTACAATCATTTTTTTCTAATCAAAAAATCCAGGATCCAGGAACTCATAAAAATACTTCAAAGTGAAAACAGAAATCCAGGTACTTATTAAAGAAATGACTTCTCAAACTGGAATTCAGGAACTCATTTAGAAAAAATTTGGAGTTGGAAACGGGGAACAAGAAGCTTATTGAAATACTTCAGACTTTAGAGCAAG
>JAUELO010000366.1:5156482-5166776 GCA_032357855.1 Amphibolips quercusostensackenii
TTATTGAAATACTTCCGACTTTAGAGCAAGGATCCAGATTTTTATTAAAGAAATACTTTGGAATTAGAAACGGAGATTCCGATACTTATTAAAATACTTTATAGTTGAAAAAAGGGGAACAGGAACTGATTGAAAGAATAATTTGAAGCTGGAAACAAGGGTCGAAGAGCTTATTGAAATACTTTGGACTTTGAAGCAAGGCTGCATGTACACCAAACTCTCGGCTTCAGTGCCCCCGGTTTCGGTCTTCCTAGAACGGCTATTCCACAAGTTTCTCCGGTGCGCAGGGCGAGAGACGTTGCGATTCTCGCCTCGGAAAAGCCGCACGTGCGCGCGTGCCCAGTCGAGTGTATTGGCAAATATTATGGAAACGGTTCAGGCGACCCTAAATGTTTACATTTGGATCCCCCCGACTTCAGACTAAAACAATTTTAAGTCAACCCCCGACACTGGACTGTAATCGAGAGTTTGGTGTACTTATTAAGGAAATACTTTGGCATTAGAAACGCACGTTTCAAAACTTATTAAAATACTTTGGCGTGTAAAACAGGAAAACAGGTAAGATAGTAAGACAGGTTTAGAAACTTATTAAAAAATTAAGTTAAAGTTCGAAATGGGGATCAAGGAGCTAATTAAAATACTTTAGACTTTGGAGCAAGGATCCTGGTACTCGTTTAAGAAATACTTTGGAATTAGAAACGGTGATACCGAAACTTGTTTAAATTCATTGGAGTTTGAAAAGGCAATTCAGGATCTTATTAAAGAATTACTTTGAAGTTGGAAACAGGGATCAAGAAGCTTATTAAAATACTTCGGACTTTAGAACATGGATCCGGGTGCTTATTTAAGAAGTACTTTAGAATTAGGAACGGAGATTCCAGAACTTATTAAAATACTTCAGAGTTTGAGAAGGGGATTCAGGATCTCATGAAAGAAATACTTTGGATATGGAAAAGAAGATCAAGAAGCTCATTAAAATACTTCGGAATTTGGAGCAAGGATCCAGGTACTTATTTGAGAAATACTTCGGAATTAAAAACGGAGATTCCGAAACTTATTAAAATACTTTGAAAATGGTAACATGGATTTAGGGACTTATTGAAAAAATAAGTTGGATTTGAAAACGGGGATCAAGAACCTTATTAAAATACTTCAGACTTTGGAGCAAGGATCCAGGTACTTATTTAAGAAATACTTTGGAATTAGACACGGTGATTCAGGAACTTGTTCAAATTCTTTAAAGTTTGTAAAGGGGATTCAGGATCTTATTAAAGAATTACTTTGGAGTTGGAAACAGGGATCAAGTAGCTTATTAAAATACTTCGGACTTTAGAACAAGGCTCCGAGTACTCATTTTAGAAATACTTTAGAATTAGAAGCGAAGATTCCAGAACTTATTAAACTACATTGAAGTTTAAAAAGGGAATACAGGATCTTATCAAAGAAATACTTTGGATTTGAAAACGGGGATCAAGAAGCTCATTATAATACTTCGGACTTTGGAGCAAGGAGCCAGGTACTTATTTAAGAAATACTTTGGAGTTTGAAACGAGGATCCAGGAGCTAACTAAAATACTTTAGAGCTGGAAACGGTGATCAAAAAACTTATTAAAATACTTTGGAGTTGGAAACGGGGATCAAGAAGCTTATTAAAATACTTCGGACTTTAAAACAAGGATCCAAGTACTTATTGAAGAAATACTTTGGAATTAAAAACGGAGATTCCAGAACTTATTGAAATACTTTGGAGTTTGAAAAGGGGATTCAGGATCTTATTAAAGAAATACGTTGGAGTTGGAAACGGGGATCAAGAAGCTTATTGAAATACTTCGGACTTTAAAACAAGGATCCAAGTACTTATTATAAAAATACTTTGGAATCAGGAACGGAAATTCCAGAACTTATTAAAATACTTTGGAGTTTGAAAAGGGGATTCAGGATCTTATTCAAGAAATACTTTGGAATTGAGAACGGAGATCAAGAAGCTTATTCAAATACTTCGGACTTAAAAACAGGGATCCAGGTACTTATTTAAGAAATACTTTGAAATTAGGAACGGTGATTCCAGAACTTGTTCAAATTCTTTGGAGTTTGAAAAAGGGATTCAGGATCTTATTAAAGAATTACTTTGGAGTTGGAAACAATGATCAAAAAGCTTATTAAAATACTTCGGACTATAGAACAAGGAGCCAGGTACTTATTTAAGAAATACTTTGGAGTTGGAAACGAGGATCCAGGAGATAACAAAAATAATTTGGAGTTGGAAACGGTTATCAAGAAACTTATTAAGATACTTCGGAGTTGGAAACGGGGATCAAGAAGCTTATTAAATACTTCGGACTTTAAAAAAAGGATCCAAGTACTTATTGAAGAAATACTTTGGAATTAAAAACGGAGATTCTAGAACTTATTAAAATACTTTAGAGTTTGAAAAGGGGACTCAGGATCCAAGTACTTATTGAAATACTTCGGAATTAAAAATGAAGATTCCGAAACTTATTAAAATACTTTGGAGATGGTAACATGGATTCAGAAACTCATTGAAAAAATAATGTGGATTTGAAACCGGGATCAAGAAGCTCATTAAAATACTTTAGACTTTGGAATAAGGATCCATGTACTCATTTCAAAAATACTTCGGAATTAGAAACGGTGATTCCGAAACTTATTAAAATACTTTGGAGTTAGCAACATGGATTCAGGATCTTATTAAAAAAATAAGTTGGAGTTGGAAACGGGCATCAAGGAGCTTAGTAAAATATTTTGGACTTCGAAGCAAGGATCCAGGTACTCATTTAAGAAATACTTTGTAATTAGAAACGGAGATTCCGTAACTTATTAAATACTTTGGAGTTGGAAAAGGGGATTCGAGAACTTATTAATCAAATACTTTGGAGTTGGAAACTAGGATCAGGAAGCTTTTTAAAATACTTCGAACTTTGGAGCAAGGATCCAGGTACTTATTTAAGAAATACTTTGAAGTTGGAAACGGGTATCCAGGAGCTAACTAAAACACTTTGCAGTTGGAAACGGCGATCAAAAAAATTATTTAGATACTTTGAAGTTGGCTACAGGGATACAGGTACTTATTTAAGAATTACTTTGTAATTGGAAATGGGGATCCAGGAATTTTTTTAAATACTTTGGATTTAAAAACGGAAACCAAGTAACTTATTTGAATACTTTGGAGTTGAAAACGGCGGTTCAGGAATTTATTAAAGAGGATGTAAACAACTTTCTTAGAGCATTTAATTTTTCTTCTTTAGAAAATATCTATTTGCAAGAGAATGGTATCTTTACTCAAGAAACGCTGTGTCTACTTAAGAATGACTCTTACGTAACATTTTTCATGTTTCAAATTAGAAATTCTTCAATATTTGAATTGGCTCAAAATTAAATTATTCTCCTAGAAAAAGGAAAAAAAAGTATCTGAAGAAAAATCATTTGTTAGAAAAAATGATCTGAAGACGCATACCAGTTTTTTAAACCGATCGATTTATTGATCAAAAAAATACTTTAGAGTTGGAAATGTAGATTCAGGAACTTATTGAAATACTTAAAAGTTTGAAACAGGGATCCAGGAACTTATTTAAGAAATGCTTTGAGATTGAAAACGGATATCCTGGAACTTATTGAGCAAATACTTTGGAGTCAAAAAGGATTTAACTTTGGATTTAAAAACGGGGATCTAGTAACTTATTCTAATACTTTGAAGCTCAAAACGGTGATTCAGGTACTTATTTTTAAGGATATAAACAATATTCTTAGAGTATTTATCCCCTATCTTTTAGGAAATATCTGTTTGCAAGAGGATGGCTTCTTTACTCAAGAAACGCTGTGTCTACTTAAGAATAACTCTTAAGTAACATTTTCCATGTTTCAAATTAGAAATTCTTTAATATTTGAATCGGCTCAATATCCTAAAGAATCTTAAAGAAAGGAAAAAAAGTATCTAAAGAAAAATCATTTGTTATAAGAAGTGATCTGAAGTCGTATACCAATTTTTCAAACCGATCGATTCATTGATCAAAAAAATACTTTGAACTTGGACATGTAGATTCAGGAACTTATTGGAATACTTTAAAGTTGCGAACATGGATTCAGGAACTTGATAAAGATATAAGTTATCGAGAACGGAGATGCAGGAGCCTATTTAAATAATAATTTGCAGTTGGAAACGAGGATCAAAAAGCTTGTTAAAATACTTCGGACTTCGGAGCAAGGATCCAGGTATTTATTTGAAAAATACTTTGGAATTAGAAACGGAAATAACGGAACTTATTAAAATACTTTGGACTTGGAAAAAGGGACTTAGGAACTTATTGAAAAAATACTTTGGAGTTGAGAACGGAGATTCCGGAACTTATTAAAATACTTTAGAGTCGGAAACAGGGATCAAAAAGCTTGTTAAAATACTTCGTACTTCGGAGCAAGGATTTGGGTGATTATTTAAAAAATACTTTGGAATTAGAAAAGAAGATACCGGAACTTATTGAAATACTTTGAATTCGGAAAAGGGGATCCAGGAACTGAATAAAACAATTATTTGGAGTTGGAAACGGGGATCAAGAAGCTTATTAATATACTTCGCAGTTAGGAACAAAGACCCAGGTAGTTATTTTAAAAATACTTTGAAATTAGAAATAGAAATTCGAAAACTTATTAAAATACTTTAGTGAAAAAGAGGATGCAGGTAATGATTACAGAAATACTCTTGAGTTGAAAGAGGGGATCCAGGAACTTATTTAAAAAATGCTTTGGAGATGGAAATGAGGATCCAGGAGGTAATTAAAATTTTTTGTAGCTGTAAACGGAGTTCCCAGAACTTATTAAAATACTTTGAAGTGGAAACGGGAATCAAGAAGCTTATTAAAATACTTCGGATTCCGGAGCAAGGATCCAGGTACTTATTTATGAAATACTTTGGAATTAGAAACGGAGATCCCGAAACTTATTACAATACTTTGGATTTGAAAACAAGGATCCAGAAGCTAATTCAAATAAGTTGTAGTTGAAAACAGGGATCCTGGAACTTATTAAAATACTTTGAAGTTGGAAACGGGGATTAAGAAGCTCATTGAAATACTTTGGACTTCGGAGCAAGGATACAGATGCTAACTAAAATACTTTGTAGTTGGAAATGGGGATTCTGGAATCTAATAAAATACTTTGAAGTTGTAAATAAGGATTCAGGAACTTAATAAAGATATAAGTTATCTAAAACGAGGATTCAGGGAGTCATTTAAAAAATAATTTAGTGTTGAGAACGGAGATTCCGGAACTTATTAAAATACTTTAGAGTCGGAAACAGGGATCAAAAAGCTTGTTAAAATACTTCGTACTTCGGAGCAAGGATTTGGGTGATTATTTAAAAAATACTTTGGAATTAGAAAAGAAGATACCGGAACTTATTGAAATACTTTGAATTCGGAAAAGGGGATCCAGGAACTGAATAAAACAATTATTTGGATTTGGAAACAGGGATCAAGAAGCTTATTAATATACTTCGCAGTTAGGAACAAAGACCCAGGTAGTTATTTTAAAAATACTTTGGAATCAGAAAAGAAGATTCCGGAACTTATTAAAATACTTTGAAGTTGCAAGCAGGGATACAGAAATGTATTGAGATATAAGTTATCCGGGAACTTATTAAAGAAATACTTCAGGGTTGGAAAAGGGGATTCAGGATCTTATTGAAGAAATACTTTGGAGTTGGAAACATGGATTCAGTAACTTATTAAAAAAATAATTTTGAGCTGAATGGGAATTAAAAAGCTCATTAAAATACTTTGCAGTTGAGAACAAGGATCCAGGTACTTATGTGGGAATTATTTTGGAATTGGAAATGGGAATCCAGGAATTTTTTTAAGTACTTTGGAGTTGGAAACAGGGGTCCAATGACTTATTTAAGAAATGCTTTGAAATTAAAATCGGGAATCCTGGAACTTATTGAGCAAATACTTTGAAGTCAAAAAGGATTTAACTTTGGATTTGAACACAGGGATCCAGTAACTTATTCAAATATTATGAAGTTAAAAAAGGTGATTCAGGTACTTATTATTAAGGATATAAACAATATTCTTAGAGTAAACATTTCCTATCTTTTAGGAAATATCTGCTTGCAAGAGGATGGTTTCTCTACTCAAGAAATGCTTTGTCTACTTAAGAATAACTCTTACGTAACATTTTCCATGTTTCAGATTAGAAATTCTTTAATGTTTGAATCGGCTCAATATCCTAAAGAATCCTAAAGAAAAGAAAAAAAGTATCTAAAGGAAAATCATTTATTATAAAAAGTGATCTGAAGTCGCATACCAGTTTTTTAAACCAATCGATTCATTGATCAAAAAAATACTTTCAACTTGGACATGTGGATTCAGAAACTTACTGAAATACTTTAAAGCTGGAAACGGGGATCTAAAAAAAACACAGAGAATTTCCTTTAAGGCAACCATTTTTTCAATAAATCCGAAGTCCAATTAATAACGTAGAGAGTTGACTTTTGAAAACAGTTCGAGGCTATTAATCACGTTTGACTTCCAAGAAGAATATTATCGTTTCACAATCGGTATGGAATCTATTCTCTACACTTATCCTGAACAATTTTCAAACAATAGCAATCCATCCATTAAAAGGCCATTGTTATTAAATAGAACCTTGAAATGACTGTTCCGCAAACTGAATTGGAAATCAATAAATTACTAAAAATATTTCAGTTCTAGCAAACAATAAACAAATCAAGAAGTTGGTATTTATAAATTTAGGGAATGTCTAAATATGAGATGACACTCTAAAGGAGGAGGGAGGGCGAGTCCTTTCCTAATGTTACAAAATTCTTTTTTAGAGAACAGTTGAATTTGTAATCAGAAAACTTGAATTTTTCACAAAAAAGTTCATTTTTAGTCAAAATAGATACATTTTTAACCAAAAAAGAGCACTTATTTACCACAAAAAATGAATTTTAATACAGAAGACAGATTTTCAACAAAACAGTTGAATTTTCGACCAAAAAATATAAGTTAAACAAAATAGTCCAATTTTCAACAAAATAATTAAACCTTTATCAAAATGGCTAAATTTTTACCAAATAGCTGAATTTTCCACCTACAACAAACGCATATTCAAAAAAAAAAAATTTACAATCCATAATATTCAACCAAAAAAAAATGTCTCTAATACAATAATTGAATTTTTAAGAAAAAAATTATACTTTCCACAAAATATTTTAATTTGTAACCTAGGAAGATGGATTTTTAACTAAGGAAAAAAATTTTTTATCAGTAGAAAATTATGCACCCAAAATAAATGCATTTTTACCTCAAATAAAAAATTTTCATTTAAAAATAAAATTGTTCAACTTTTAATTAAAAAATTATTTTACAACAAAAATAAGAAGAAATTTTTATCAAATTTAATTAAGTGAAAAAGACGATTTTATAGCTACATGTGCAGTTAGATTTTTTTTTCAAATAAATTTTTCTTTAAAAAAAGCAATTTCTAACAAAATAGTTTTATTCTTAACGAAAAATATCAATCTTCAACAAAAAAGTCAATTTTTAACCAAAAATAGGAATACCCAATAAAAAATAGGTATTTTTAATAAAAATGGTTATTTTCAACAAAATAGTTTAATTTTCTATCAAATTGTGGAATTTTCAAGGCAGAAAGACGAATTTTTTTTAAATTGTTAAATTTTCTAGACAAAAATATGAATTTTCAACAGAAAAGTTAATGTGCGGCCAAATAGTTGAATTTCCAACAAAAAAGTCAAATTTTCAACCGATAAAAGGATTTTAATAAAATAGTTAAATTTACAATAAAATAATTAAACCTTTAACAAAATATTAATTTTTTTACTAAATAGCTGAATTTTTTACCTAACAAGATGAATTTTCAACCAAGAGGATACATTTTCTATCGATAGAAGAATTTTCAACAAAATCCATGAATTTTCATTTCAAAAAAATAAGTTTTAATAAAAAATGGCATAGTTGAATTGTAGTTGAAATTTCAGGTAAAAAAAAACAATTTTTAAAAAATAGTTTAATTTTCAAACAAAAATAGTTTAATTTTTAATAAAAAGTATAATTTTCTACTAAACTGTTGAATTTTCAAGCCAGAAAGACGGATTTTCCACAAAGCAGTTCAATGTTTAATCCGAACATGAATTTTTAACAAAAAAGGTAATTTTCAACAAAATATTGTAATTTTCAGCTAAGTCTTAAAAAAATGAATTTTCCACAAAGAAGTTAACCTTTAAGCTTTGTGTTCCATTTTTTATTGAAAAAAATTCCCAACAAAACAATTTAATTGCTTTGCTGAATTTTTTTTTCTTTTCCTTAGCATTAAGTTTCTTTACTTAAAACAAAAATTGTTTAAGTTTTGTTTGAAAATTCATGTTTTGCTGAAATTTTTTTTGTAGAAAATTTATCTTCTTGGTTGAAAATTAATTCTTTTTGGTTCAAAATTGATCAGTTTTTGGTAAGGATTCAATTATTTTGTTACAAATTCTTTTTTTAAAAATAAATTTAACTGTTTTTGGTTGAAAATTAAAATTTTTTTTTGAAATATATAATAATACATGTTTAGCCAAAATTTTCTTGTAATAAATTCAGATGTTTTGTAGAAAATTCACCTTTTTGGGGAAAATATTCAACAATTTTATAGAACATTAAAATACTTGGTTTAAAATTTATATTTGTGGTACAAAATTAAACTATTTTGTTACAGAATAAAACCTTTTGTTGAAAAATTTTACAATTTCTTTTAAGTTCACCTATATTGTTGGAAATACTTTATTTTTTTATTAGAAATTAATTTTGTAATTTAAAAATATATACATTTCATTCTTTGTGAAAAGTTTTGTTTTTTTATTTTATTTTGTTTCTTTTGAAAATCTAACTATTTTGTAGAGAATTCTGCTCCTTAGTTCAAATCAACTAGTTGATAATTTGTTTTCTTTTTGTTAGAAATTAATTATTTCAACTAAAAATTTAACTGTTCCACTTTCGATTAAAAACTTATTTTACTTTGTGAAAAATTCAACTGGTACATGATTGAAAATTCATATAATTTGTTAAAAAGGCGTCTTTTAATGAAAAATTACTCTTCTTGGTTCAAAATTGATCTTTTTTGTTAAAAATTCATATATTTCGAAATAATTAAACAATTGTGTTGAAACTTTAATCGCTTTACTCAAAATTCAACTATTTTGTTCAAATCATCTTTTTTCATAAAAAATAAAACTGTTTCTTTGAAAATTTATTTTTTTATTAGAAAAGTACTCTTTTTTGGTTGAAAATTAATCTTTCTTGGCTTAAAATGAACTTTGCTGTCGAAAATTAAATTTTTTAGAGGCAAAAATTTTATTATCTTCTTAAAAATTTAAAAATTTAACTACTTTGTTGAATATTCAACTGCTAGATTTTTTAGTGTCAAAAATATTAGTCTTTGATGTATCGACGCGGATTTAAATTTTATTCATTGATGACATAAGTGTCTCGTGATACAAAACCTTTGCGTGACGCAAATTTTTCCGGAATTTAAGTTCATTTCTCAATTTAAGGTGTAGCATTTTAAAATATTTTTGTTTACACTGTAAATATTATTTTATATAATTTACTCAGAATTAATAATTAATAATAAATATTATAAGAATCGAATACATATATATATATATATATATATATATAATATACATGAATGATTTAATAATTTTACTCTCAGTTATATGAAAATTCTCGAGAATTTTTACCTTTTTTAATTTTCGAAAATGTTATTACGCCATGGAGGATATTAATGATTGCAGCGATTGTTCAGCACATTAGTGACAAAAGCAGGGGCGGAAAAATGGAATGAAAGGTTAGAATGTAGGAAGTCGTGGTTAGCATGTTTTCGCGGCCGAACGATTACGAACAGAGAAATGAGTGAGAGAGGAAAAAAGATTGTTGCTTAGGGGTGAGCGAGGAACGAAATAAAAATGAGAGAGACAAGAAAGATCCGGGATGAATCGTCATTTTTTTCCGTGTACGAGCCATATGTTAGGAATTAGCGTTTATACTTCTTTCCCTTGTTGTGGACACTAAAAACGTAAAATGTAAAAAGGAAAAAAGTTATGGTCGCGCACGTTCGCTTCGCTACACGGCCCACCTGAGCCTAATTGTTATTTAATTATCTGTCTACCTCCGCCATACTGAGGTTGATAAGCAGAGCCGTGTCAATGATTATTATTATTATTATGATTATTATTATAGTCCCGCGTAACCATTCGCGCTTTTCGAACACAAGTGACCGT
>JAUELO010000366.1:5185248-5205514 GCA_032357855.1 Amphibolips quercusostensackenii
AATAAAAAATTGTACAATTACATAGTTTTTTATTTAAACTTGTCAAAATTAAAAATCCTATAACTTTAAAGATGCATAAAAAAATTGTTTAAATTATCATGTTTTTGGTCATTTTGAAGATCAAAATCCAAATTTTTTATTCTAAATTTTAAAAATTAAAGAAATTCAAAGTGAAAATCATCAAAATTACAGAATTTTCAACTAAAAGTTGTCAAAATTGAAAACCTAATTATTTCAAACATAGATAAGTAAAATTTCCTAAATGATCATAATTTTGATGATTTTGAAGACCAGAAGTCAAATTCAATTCTAAATCTTCTAAACTAAAGAAATTTAAAATGAAAATTTTTTAAATTACATAATTTTTAATTGAAAGTTGGCAAAATTAAAAATCCTGCTAATTCAAAAATGCATAAAGAAAATTTTTCAAATGATTATGATTTCGATGATTTTGAAGATCAAAAGTCAAATTTTTAATTTTTAATCTTCCAAATTGAAAAAATGAAAACCATCAAAATTATAGAATTTTTAACTGAAAGTTGCCAAAATTGAAAACTCTTGAATTTCAAAGATGCATAGAAAATTCTTTAATGACCAAGATTTTGATGATTTTAAGAATCAAAAGTCAAGTTTCAATTCTATATCTTCCACATTGATGAAATTTAGAATGTAAGGTATCGAAATCACAGAATATTTAAATGTGAAACTTAAAACTTGCATAGTTTTTAATTATAAATTTTGAAAATAAAATTTTTTTCATTTTTAAAGACTCTCTTGAATTTTAAACACTTGTAAATAAAAATTTGTAAGTGATCATGATTTTTATAATTTTTTAAATCAAAAGTCAGGCTTCAATCTTAAATCTTCCAAATTGATAAAGTTTCAAATGCAAAGTATCAAACTTACAAAGTATTTAACTGTGAAACTTAAATAATACATAATTTTTAATTATCATTATTAAAAATTAAAAACTCTTTATTTATAATAATTTTCAATTTAAAGTTGTACCACTTTAAGGAGTTATGATTAAAAACGGTTTAATTTTGAACATGAACAAATTCCTTAACTTTGGTTATTTTGAAAATCATAACTGAAATTGTCAATTCCAAATCTTTTTAATTTAAAGAAATTAAAAATAAAAATCATCAAAATTATAGAATTTTTAAATTAAAAGTTGTCTAAATTAAAAACTCTTGAATTTGAAAAAAGTATAAATAAAAATTCTTGAATGATCATGATTTTCGTGATTTCAAAAATCAAAATTCAAATTTTCAATTCTTAATTTTTCAAAATTAAAGGAATTTAGAATGAAAATCATTAGAATGACACAATTTTAATTAGAAGTTGTCAAAATAGAAAACTCTTGAATTTGTAAAGATGTGTGAATAAAAATTCCTAAATGATTATGATTTTCATGATTTTAATGAAAAAAAGTCAAATTTTAAATTCTAAATTTTACAACTTAAAGAAATTTAGAATGGAAATCATCAAAATTACAGAATTTTTAAATTAAAGTTGTAAAAATCGGAAAGCTTTTATTTAAAAGATATATAAACAAATATTCTTGCATGTTCATGATTTCGAAGATTTTAAAAATCGAATGTCAAATTTGCAATTCTAAATTTTCCAAATTAATAAAATTTTGAATGTGAAGTAACAAGCATATAGAAAATTTAATTGCAAAACTTGGAACTTGCAACATTTTAAAGTGTTAATTTTTTTTTTTAAACTT
This sequence comes from Amphibolips quercusostensackenii, assembly GCA_032357855.1. Taxonomy (NCBI): domain Eukaryota; kingdom Metazoa; phylum Arthropoda; class Insecta; order Hymenoptera; family Cynipidae; genus Amphibolips; species Amphibolips quercusostensackenii. Next base: position 5,186,981 of record JAUELO010000366.1, read on the forward strand.
TAATTTTTAATATGTCAACATTATTTCTAAATGACCATGATTTTTATAATTTCAGCAAAATTCCGAAGCATAATTCCGAATATTCAATTGTTAAACCAAAAAAATTGCATAATTTTTTATTGTACATTGTCAAAATTAAAGAATCTCTCATCATAACGATTTTTAATTCAAAACTGTACGATTTTAAATAGTTATAATTAAAAACTGCTAAATTTTAAAAATTCAGACATTTCTTAACTTTGGTCATTTTGAAGTTTGAAAGTCAAATTTTCAATTCTTAATTTTCCAAATTGATACAATTTCAAATGTTAAATATTAAACTTACAGAATATTTAATTGTAAAATTTAAAACTTGCATAATTTTTAATTGTAGATTGTCAAAATTAAAAAATATTTAATTTCAATGATTTCCAGTTCAAATTCTATAAGCTTTAATGAGCTGTAAATGAAAATTGCTTAATTTTAAAAGGGTACAAATAAATATTCCTAAACTTTGATTATTTTAAAGATTAAAAGTCAAATTTTCAGTCCTAAATTTTCTAAATTAAAAAAATTAAAAATGGAAATCATCAAAATATTACAGAATTTTTAATTAAAAGGTGTTAAAATTGAAATTCCTTTAATTAAAAAAGATATAAACAAAAATTCTTAAATGCTTGTGACTTTCATGATTTTGATGATCAAAAGTCAAATTTTTAATTCAAAATCTTCCAAATTAATAAAATTTTCAATGTAAAGTACTAAACTTACAGTTTGTTTAATTGTAAAACGTAACATTTTCATAATTTTAAATTGTAAATCATCAAAATAAAAAATTCTTAAATTTTAATGATTTCCTATTCGAAGTTCTATAAGCTTTGAAGAGCTGCAAATAAAAATCACTTTTGATGATTTTAAAGATCAAAAGTTAAATTTTCAATTATAAATCTTCAAAATTATTAAAATTAAGATTGTAAAGTACGAAACTTATAGAATATTTAATTGTAAAACCTGAGGCTTGCATAATTTTTAATTGTAAATTGTCGAAATTAAAAAATCTCTTATTTTTAAAATTCTTAATTCAAAATTTTACAATTTCAAAAAATTATAAACAAAAACTGCTTACTTTTAAAAATGCACACATTCCTAAACTTTGGTGATTTTGAAGATCAAAACTCAATTTTTTCATTCTAAATTTTCCAAATTAATAAAATTTCGAACGTAAAGTACCAAACTTACAAGATATTAATTTGTGAAACTTAAAAATTGCATAATTTTTAATTGTAAATAGTAAAAAAAAAAAATTCTTTAATTCTAATAATTTTGAATTTAAAGTTCTATAAGCTTTGAAAACCTTAAATGAAAATTGCTTAATTTTCAAAAGGTAGTAATAAATATTCTTAAACTTTGATGATTCTAAAGATCAAAACTCAAATTTTCAATTCTAAATTATCCAAATTGCAGAAATTTAAAATGGAAATCATCAAAATATTACTGAAATTTTAATTAAAAGATGTTCAAACTGAAATTCCTTAATTTTAAAAAAGTGCAAATGAAAATTCTTAAACTTTTATGATTGTACAGATCAAAAGTCAATTTCCAAATTCTAAATCTTATAAGTTAAAGAAATTTAAAATGGAAATCATCAAATTACAGAATGTTTAATTAAAAGTTGTTTATATTGAAAATCCTTTAATTTGAAAAATTCATGAACAAAAATTTTTGAATGATCGTGATTTTTATAATTTTCGAGATCAAAACTCAAATGTTTAATTTAAAATCTCCCAAATTGATAAAATTTTCAATGTAAAGTACCAAACTTACAGTATGTTTGAATGTAAAATGTGACATTTTTACAATTTTTAATTGTGAATTATCAAAATAAAAAATTCTTTAATTTAAATGATTTTCAATTCAAAGTTCTATAAGCTTCAAAGAGCTGTAAGGTACAAATAAAAATTCCTAAACTTTTATGATTGTAAAGATCGAAAGTCATTTTGAAAATTCTCAATCTTCCAAGTTAAAGAAATTTAAAATGGAAATCTTAAAATTATAGAATGTTTAATTGAAAGTTGTTAATATTGGAAATTCTTTTATTAGAAAAATTCATGAAAAAAAATTCTTGACTGGTCGTAGTTTTGATGATTTTGAAGATCAAAAGTCAAATTTTCGATTTCAAATTTCACAAATTGAAGAAATTTTTAATGGAAATTATCAAAATTAGCGAATTTAAGGATGTATAAAGAAATCTTTAATGATCATGATTTTGATGATTTTGTAGATCAAAAGTCAAATTTTTAATTGAAAATTTTCAAAATTAATAATATTTTTAATGTTAAGTACCAAACTTACAGTTTGATCAATTGTAAAACGTAATATTTAGTAGTTAAAAAAGGTGCAAATGAAAATCGCTTTATTTTAAAAGGGTACAAATCAAAATCCTTAAACTTTCATGATTGTAAAAATCAAAAGTCAATTTCAAAATTCTAAATTTTCCAAATTGAAGAAATTTAAAATGGAGATCATCAAATTACATAATGTTTAATTAAAAGTTGTTCATATTAAAAATCCTTTAATTAAAGAAATTCATGAACAAAAATTCTTGAATGATCGTGGTTTTGATGATTTTGAAGATCAAACGTTACATTTTTAATTATAAATCTTCGGAATTAATAAAATTAAGATTATAAAGTACCAAACTTACAGAAAATTTAATTTAAAAACCCGAAACTTGCATAATTTTAAATTGTAAATTGTCAAAATTGAAAAATCTCTTATTTTAACAATTTTTAATCCAAAATTGTACAATTTTAAAAAATTATAAACAAAAATCGCTCAATTTTAAAAATTCGAAAATTCCTCAGCTGTGGTGATTTTGAAGATCAGAAGTCAAATTTTCAATTCAAATTTTCGAAATGAATAAAATTAAGATTGTAAAGTACCAAACTTACAGAATATTTAATTGTCAAACCTAAGGCTTGCATAATTTTCAATTGTAAATGGTTGAAATTAAAAAATTTCTTATCATAACAATTTTTTATTTAAAATTTTAAAATTTACAAAAATTATAAACAAAAACTGCTTGATTTTATAAATGCACAAATTCCTAAACTTTGGTGATTTTGAAGATCAAAAGTCAAATTTTCAATTCTAAATTTGTCAAATTAAAAAAATTTGGAACGTAAAGTACCAAACTTACCTGAAATTTAATTGCGAAACTTAACACTGGCATAATTTTGAATTGTGAATTGTGAAAAAAAATTCTTTAATTTTAATGATTGTCAATTTAAAGTTCTATAAGCTTCAAAGAGTTCAAATGAAAATTGCTCAATTTAAAAAAGGTACAAATAAATATTCCTAAACTGTGATGATTTTAAAGGTCAAAAGTCAAATTCCCAATCCCAAATCTTTCAAATTGAAGAAATTCAAAATGGAAATCAAAATTACAGAATTTATAATTTATAGTTGTTAAAATTAAAACTCCTTTAATTAAAAAAATGTATTAACAAAAATTCTTGAATAGTTGTGATTTTGATAATTTTGAAGATCAAGTGTCAAATTTTCAATTCTAAATCTTCAAAATTAATAACATTTTGACTGTAAAGAACCTAGTTTACAGAATATTTAAATTTGAAACTTAAAACTTGCATAATTTTTGATTTCAAATTGTCAAAATTAAAGAAGCTGTCATTTTAACGATTTTTGATTCAAAATTTTAGAAGCTTTAAATCAAAATTGCTTATTTGGAAAAAAAACAAATAAAAAATCTTAAGCTTTCAGAATTTTAAAGATCAAAAGTTAAATTATTTAATCTTGATCTTTCAAATAATTGAATTTTTTAATAGAAAGTTTTGAACTCACAGAATATATACTTGTAAAACTTAAAACTTGCATAATTTTTAATTGTGAATCGTCAAAATAACAAATTTTTCAATTTTAATGATTTTTAATTAAAAGTTCTATAAGCTTTAAAGAGCTATTAATGAAAATTGCTTAATTTATAAAAGTACAAATGAGAATTCCTAAACTTTAGTGATTTTGAAGATCAAATGTAAAATTTTCAATTTTAAGTCTTCCAAATTAAAAAAATTTTAAATGTAAATCATCAAAATTACAATTTTTTATTTGAAAGTTGTCAAAATTAAAAACTCTTTAATTTTAAAGAAGTGTGAATGAAAATTTTTGAATGATCATGATTTTGAAGATTTTAAAGATCAAACAAACAAATTTTCAATTTTCAATCTTCCAAATTAATAAAATTTAAAACATAAAGTACCAAACTTACAAAATATTTAATTGTAAAACTTGAAAGTTGCATAATTTGAAATTTTCAATTGTAAAAATAAAAAATTCCCTGATTTTAATCATATACAATTTAAAATTTTATAAGTTTTGAAGAGCTATAGTTTGACATTGCTCAATTTTAAAAGGATACAAATTAAAATTCTCAAACTTTAATCATTTTAAATCTGGTTATGGTAAATTTTTTTAACTAAAAACTATTTAAAATTAAAAATGTGAAGAAATTCTTGAATTAACATGGTTTTGATCATTTAAAAAAAGAAAAGTCAAATTTTTAATTCTAAATCTTCCAATTTGAAGACATTTTGAATGTAAAATACTCAAATTACAGAATATTTATTTTTAAAACTTAAAACTTTCATAATTTTTAGTTTTAACTTTTCAAAATACAAGAATCTTAAATTTTAACGATTCTCAATTGAAAGTTCTATAAGCTTTAAAGAGCTAAAATGAAAGTTGTTTAATTTTAAAACTGTACAAATTAAAATTCTTGAAGTTGAATGAAGTCAATTTTTAAATTATGAATCTTCTGAATAGAATACATTTTTTAGGTAAAACATCAAAGTTACAATTTTTTTAAATTTCAGAGCTTAAAACTTGCATAAAATTTAACTTTTTATTGTCAATATAAAAAAGTTTTTATTATAACAATTAATAATTTATAATTTTACAATTTAAGAGAGCTGCAATGAAATTAACTGAATTTGCAAGATGTATAAATAAAAAAAATTCCAGAATTTGGATAATTTTTGAAAAAAACAATCTTCGAAATTAAAGAAATTTAAACGGAAATCATCTAAATTATAGAATTAAAAAATGAAAATTGACAAAGTTGAAAACTTGTCAATTTTATAGATGTGGAAAAAATAAGATTTTTATTAATGAACGATTTAAAATTAAACTATTTTAAATTAAATGACAGCAAAATAAATCTCAAACTATGAAAAAATAAAACAATGATTTCTAAAACTTAAGCCTTAAAAATAAGAAGCTTATAGAACCTTTAAGGAAAATTTGGAAAAATGTAGATTTTGGAAAATTCTCAAAAAGAAGCTTTATGGTACAAGAAATTTTAAATCAAAATTCTGTAATTTTGCAAGATTACAAAATTTTCGGATTTTTTTTCAAAATTTCAAGAAAGAGAATCTTCTTCAAATTTTGAAAGGTTTCAGGAAAATGAAAAATTTTCTTCAAATTCCTAAAAATATTTTTTATTATTTTTTATTTTGACAAATTATTTCTTAAAGATTATTCAAAAAGATTTTAAAACAATTTAAAAGTTTTCAAAATTCAAAAAAAAAAATCTGAAAATTTTGAAGGCAATTTTTTTATTCATAAAAATTTGTGGGAAAAATTCTCATAAATTTCAAAGATATTCAGAAGACTTGCAAGTTTTAAAAAGATTTTTGAAAACTTCAAAAGAAGAAGCATTTAAATTTTTTTTGAATGTTTATAAAGTGTCAACAAATTTTCTTCAGATTCCTAGGAAAATTTGTAATTATTATTTTATCTTGACAAATTAATTTTGAGAGAATTTTTAAAAAGATTTCAAAACATCTTAAAAGAATTTGAGATTTTCAAAGAAAAAATCTAAAAATTTATAAGGTAATTTTTTTTATTTATAAAAATTTGTAAGAAAAATTCTCATAAATTTTAAAGATATTTAAAAGGTTTAGAAGTTTTAGAGAGATTTTTAAAAATTTTGAAAAAAAAGCTTTATTAAAATTTTGAAATGTTTTAAAAGTATCAACAAATTTTCTCTAGACATCACGCAATATTTATAACGATTTTTATTTTAAAAAAGTAATTTTAAGAGAATATTTCGATTTGAATGACTATGAAATTTGAACATCTTCAATGCAAGTCAATTTTAATTGATTTCGATGATAATAATTTCTCGAGAATTCAAATTGTTTTCCTTTCACATAACAAAAATAATAATTATTGAATTTTTAAAATTTATCTCTAGAATATGTTTTTCGGTTTTTATAGTTAAAAATGAACAGTTCCGAAAAAAATTACAAATAAGGGGTCTTATCTTAAAATATTTGAATACCTTTTATCTTGATACAAGTTCCCATAATCTCTCAAAGTACCACTTCTTTTTTTAAGCAAAAAAGGACACCTTATTTTAAGTCTTCTTCCATTATGCAGCTAATATGCCTTTTTTCTCTTACTCCCCATTTATCAGATTTATTTCTTCTTCGTTATCTCTTATCAGAATTTAACCTTTATCCCTCCCATTTATCAGGAGTGGTAAACATTTAACTTAACTTTTTATAAAAGAAGAATTTCATTCTCCCTTTACAGCAAAAAGAGATTAATAAAAAAAAACAAAAACTGTATACACATGTTTTTAAGTCAACGAATTGAAAACAAAATTAAAAATTGGTTAAGATTTATATGATTTATGTTTTGTCCTTTTTATCATTTTTTTATTGTGATAATTTTCTTATTGCATTAAAAATGCACGCACATATTTTTAATATTTTTTTAATTGTAGAAAAAAATAAAACAGGACCTAGCTTTTAATGAAAATTTTTAATTTACAAGCAAAGTGTTCAATTTTCAACCAAAAAGATAATTATTGCACCAGGAAGATTAATTTTCTACCAGAAAAGACAATTTTTTACAAAATTATTTAATTTTTTAACAAATTTTTAAATTTTCGAGTAAAAGAATAAATCTTCAACAAAAAATTAATTTTTAATACAACACAAAACAAAATTGTAACCAAAAAGATAAATTTTTAATTTAAAAAAATAAATCTTTAACTGAAAAAATAAAAAATAACACAGAAGTTCAACTTTCAACCAAGAAGTTAAATTTTCAAGCCAAAAATAATTATTTTTGAACCAAAAAGTTTAATTTCTTACCAGAAAAGACGAATCTTCAACAAAATATTTTAATTTATAAACAAATAGATAAAGTTTCAGTGGAAAAATGAGTCTTCAACGGCAAAAATAATTTTCAATAAAACAAAAAGCAAAATCTCAACCAAAGAGATGAATTTTCAATTTAAGTGATAAATCTTCAACCAAAAAAATAAAATTTTAAAACAATAGTCCAACTATCAACCAAGAAGTTCAATTTCCAAAAAAAAAATAATTATTTTCAACCAGGAAAATAAAGTTTCTACCAGAAAAAAAGAATCTTTAACAAAATATTTTAATTTTGAAATAGATAGATGAATTTTCAGGTAAAAGGATGAATCTTAAACAAAAAAATTTATTTTTGATAAAACACAAAGCGAAGTTTCAACCAAAGAGATGTTCAATGTAAATGATCAATCTTAATCAAAAAATAAAATTTCCAAACAGTTGTCCAAATTTCAACCATAAAGTTTAATTTTTAACCAGAAAGTTGGATCTTTAAACAATTAACAATTATTTTTAACCAGGAAGATAATTTTCTACTAGAAAAGACAAATTTTTAACTAAATAGTTTAATTCTTAAACAAATAGATGAATTTTTAAGTGAAAGGACGAATATTTTACAAAAAAATTAATTTTTGATAAGACACAAATGAAAATTTCAACCAGAAAGATAAATTTTTAATTTAAGTGATGAAACTTCAACCAAAAAAAAAAAAAAAAAATTTAACACAATAGTCCAACTATCAACGAAGAAGTTGAATTTTCAAGCAGAAAATAATTATTAATTATTAATTATTAATTAATTAAAACAAACTGAATTTTCAGCAAAGCACATGCATTTTCTACTAAAAAAATTTTAAACAATTTTTAACAAAAAAGTGCAAATTTTCAACAAAAAAGGTAAACTTTAAAAAAAAATTGTTTAATTATTATTTAAAAATTAAAAATTTACAATAAAAAATGGAATAGTTCAATTTTTAGCCAAAGACATTATTTTTTTGACAGAAAAGAGAAAATTCTCAACAAAATAGTTAAATTTTCACCAATATAGCTTAATTTTCAACCAAAACGATAATTCACGCAAAAAGATTAATTTCCTACTACAAAATATAAATTTTCAAGCAAGAATCTTAATTTTCTACTAGAGACAAGAAAATACATGAATTCCGAACAAAATAGTTGAATTTTCACTTTGAAAATAAATATGCAACAAAAAGTGAAATAGTTAAATTATTAGTTGAAAAAATTAATTTTTAATAAAAAAAACGTGTTTTCAAGAAAATGTTAATTTTCGAACCAAAAAAAACACGAAATTTCAAGAAATGTGTGAATTTTCCAACAAATAGTTAATTTTCAAATTTTATTGGAAAATCTTTAATAAAACAAAAATAGCAATACATTTTCAGATCGAAAATTAATTTGTAAGAAAATAATAAACCAAAAATATAAATTCTCAAAAAAAATCAAAAATTTTTAACCAGAAAAATAAATTTTTAACAAAATAGTTTAACTTTTCAATCAAGTAATAGAATTTTCAGCTAAAAAAAATTTACAATTAATAAATAGTCAAATTTTGGGTCTACAAAGTAATTAATTAAAACAAACAAATTTTTTGTTAATATCGTCAAATTTCAAACCGAAAAAATGAATTTTCGATCAAAGTAGTTAAATTTCCAATGAAAAAACCAGCTTTTAACAAAACTGTAGAATTTTTCACCAAAGAATTAGTCAGAGAAAAATTGTTGAATTTCCTACAAAATAGAATAATTTTTTATTTAATAATTGAATTTTTAATGAAAAAAAATGAATTTTCAAAAAAGCGAAATAATTGTTCACTAAAAAAGAGGAATGCCCGACAACACGCATACATTTTTAACTAAGAAGGATGAATTAAAAAAAAAATAGTTTAATTGACATTTAAAAAAATCAATTTTCAGCAAAAGGAACAAATTTTCAAGAAAACAGTTAAAAACTATTTGGATTACCTATGTAAATTACCCCGCATTATCTGGACTACAGTCGAGTACAAGAAAATTTATTATCTTTACTTGAATTACTTGGCACGCCTATATTACTTTAAAAAATCTGAATTACAAGTCGACTGCCCTGGAATACAATCGAATTGCTCTGGATTACTTGTAAATTACTCTGGATTGCCGTGGATTAAAACTGGCTTAGTAATAGTTAAAACTGTATTACTGTAGATTTTAAGTAAATTATTTCAAAATATAATGCATTCATCCATTTCAAAGTGGATTAATCCATATGGATTACTGTGGATTTTAAGTAGATTATTCCGAAATAAAATGGATTAATACATTGTAAAAGTGAATTAATCCATGCGGGACTACTGTGGATTTTAAGTAGACTATTTCGAAATATAATAGATTAATCCATTTTAAAAGTGGATAAATTCATATTAGGACTAAATTACTCTGGATTACTCCGCGTCAGAACTTAATTACTCCAGATTATAACTGAATTAACCTAGAGCACAGGTGGATTGCACCATATTACAAGTGGATTACTCCAGATTTTAAATAAATCACTCCGCCGTACAGGCGGATTTCTGTGGATTACTCGAGATTTAATCTGAATTAACTGGATTACTGCTTATTAGAACTGGAATATTCTGTATTACTTTAGATTATCATAAAATTACGCTGGATTACAAGTTGATTCATCTGGATTAAAAATAGATCAGGGGGATTAAAAATGGATTAGTTTAGCTTACAATTATATTAATTTGGATAACGCAGGATTAAAACTAGATTACTCTGGATTACTCAGGATAACAAGCAGATTACCTTAAATTACAAATGGATTACTCTGTCTCACAAGTTACTTAGTTCTGGATAACTGAGGATTAAAAGTGGATTACTGGCGATTCGCGGATTAAAATTAGATTTCTCCATATTAGCACTTGATTACTGTGGTGCAAAAATTGATTTTTCCATTTTGCAAGTGGATTGCTTTAAATTGCAAATATATCTCTGTGGATTGTTTTGAGAAAGAACTAGATTAATCCAGATAAGAACTCAATAACTCTAAATCAAAATTAAATAACTTTAGATCGAAAATGGATTTTTCTGAATGATTCCGCATTATAATTAGATTCTAGATTAGAAGTGGATAACTCTGGATTACTCAGGATTAGAACCTAATTAATCTAGATTTTTAAGATTTAAAATGAATTCCACTAGATTAGAACTGGATTACACTCCATTGCAAGTGGATTCTTTTTATTAAAAGTGGATTATCATGAGTTACGAATGGATTACTGTGGATTGTTTTGCATAAAAACTAGATTCTTGCAGATAGGAACTGAAATACTAAAAACTAAAAAAGGATTTATCCGTATAACAAGTGGATAACTTCAGATAAGAAATAAATTATCCAAGATTACGTGGATTAGAGGTGGATTATTTCAGATTAGAACTGGATTGCCTGGATTAAAAGTAGATTTCTACGGATTACGAGTACATAACCGTGGATTATAAATAAATTACTCTATTGTGAAATTAAATTACCCTGTATTAATCCGTTTTACAATTGGATTACTTTGGACTTTCCTGATTAAACCTAGATTTATCCAGATTAAAACCCTATTATTGTGGATTGCAAGTAGATTTGTCAATATTACTTTTTAGGTTAGCTCGAATTACTAGTGGATTACTGTGGATTACCTTTCAGTAAAACAGGATTAATACAGGTTAGAACTGGATAACTCTGGATTAGAAGTGGACTGCTTCGTATAGCAAGTAAATGATTTCAGATTAGAAATGGTTTACTCTGCATTATCGCGGATTAAAAACGGGATTACTAAAGATTAGAACTGGATTCCTTAGTATTAGAAATAGATTACTCTGGTTAGAAGTAGATATCGTAAATTAAAAATGGACTTAACCGTATGCGAAGTGTATTACTCTAAATTAATCTAGTTTACAAGTGGATTAGCCTGAATTCTTCGTAATAAAACTAGATTTCTCCATATTAGAAGTGGATTATTCTGGATTACAAGTCAATTGTTTGATATTACCGTCCTGATTACATCGAAATACAAATGGATTACTGTGGATTACTTTTTATTAAAACTGGATTACTCTGGATTAAACGTGGACTGCTTCATATTACAAGTAAGCAATTTTATATTAGATTAAACTTCTCCAGATTAGAACTGCATTATCCTGGATTACAAGTGGATTAGTTATTTTTAGAACATGCTTGATCCAGATGAGAACTGGATCGCTTTGAATTACAAAAGTATTTATCTGTATTACTAGTGAATAACTTTAAATTAGAAATATTTTAATCTAGATTAGCGCATTAAATTGGATTACTCTAGTTTACAAGTCGATTACTCTGGATTACTCTGGTTTACAAGTGGATAACTGCAGATTAGAAATATATTACTCTAGATTATATTTGATTAGAATTGGATTACCCCAAATATAATATATATAAATACCCTGGATTACAAATAGGAAACCTAAGTTCAAAACGGATATCTCGCGTATACAAGTGGATTATTTTGGATTAATTCGATATAAAAATGGATTAATTTTGTTGTTTTTTTCGAATTGGACCCGAAATACCTCGAATTACAAATGGATTACTATGTATTGATTCTTATTAGAACACAGATAATCCAGATTAAAATAGGATTACTCTGTATTAAAATTAGACAACACTGTATTAAAAGTAAACAATTTTAAATTATAAATGGACTACTTTGCATTGCTCCCTATTAAAAACGGATTAATCCAGATTAGAACTAGATTACTCTGGATTAAATTTAGATGTTTCTCAATTACAAGTAGATTACTGCAGATTACAAATGGATTACTCTAGATTTTTTTGGATTAAAATTGAACTTCTCCAGATTGTAACTGGATTATTGTGGATTACAAGTAGATTGTTCAAAATAAACCTCCGGATTACCTCCAATTACAAGTGAGTTACTGTGGATTACTCCTCATTAGAACAGACATAATCTATATTAGAATTGGATTACTCTGGATAAAAAGTGGACTGCGCCATATTGCAAGTAAACAATTATTGATTATAAATAAACTACTTTGCATCACTTCTGATTAAAACTGGATTACTCCAGGTAAGAACTGGATTACTCTGGATTAAAAGCAGATTTTTTTGAATAACAAGTAGGTAACCCCGGATTACAAATGGATTACACCAGTTTACAAGTGGATTACGCTGGTCTACATGTATATTGTTTAATATGACATTTCGGATTACATTTAATCACATGTGAAATACTGTGGATAATTTTAATTAAAACGACATTAATCCAAATTAAAACTGAATTACTCTAGATTAAATTTAGACTGCTCCGTATTACAAGTGAGCAACTTTAGATTAAAACTGTTTTAATTTGAAATAAAAGTGGATTTCCATGGATTACAAGTGGATTATTAAATATTACCCTCTGGGTAACCATGGATTACAGGTAGGTTATTGTGGATTACATATAATTAGATCGAGATTATTACAGGTTACAACTGGATTATTGTGGATTACATGAAGACTGACCCGTATTACTAGTAAAGAACTTCAGATTATAAATGGATTACACTGCATTACTACAAATTAAAACTAGATCACCCTAGATTAAAAGTAAATTTTTTAAAATTAAAAGTAGTTCGACCTGGATTACAAATGGATTACTCCAGTATTTAAGTCGATCTCTTTGGATTACTCTGGTTTACAAGTGGATTAATCAATATTACCTCTCGGATTTCCTTGAAATACAAGTATATGACTGCGAATGACTTTTCATTAGAAAAGCAATAATCCAAATCAGAACTAGATTCTTCTGCGTTTAAAGTGGACTGTTCCGTATTACAAGTGAACAACTTTAGATCAGAAATGGATTACTCTCCAGTACCTCAAATCATAACTTGATTGCTCCAGATTAGAAGTGGATTATTTGGAATTACAAGTGGACTGTTCAATATTACCTCCGGATTATCTCCCATTACAAGTGGATTACTGTGAATTGCTTCTCATTAGAATTTAATTAATCCAGTTATGCATTGGATTATTCTGGATTGAATGTGGACTGACTCTGGATATAAAGTAAATTTTCCTGAATTACAAGTAGATAACCGCAGATTGAAATGCATTACTCCGGTATACAGGTGGATTACTCTGGATTACTCCATTTTACAAGTGGATTACCATGTATTCTCTGGATTGAAACAAAACTTCTCTAGATTGAAACTGCATTATTCTGAATTACAAGTAGATAGTTCAATATTATATTCGGATTACCTTAGATTACAAATGGATTACTGTGGATTACTTCTCATGAGAACGGAAATAGTCTAGATTAGAACTGGATTATTTTATATTAAAAGTGGACTGCTCCGTATGAAAAGTGAACCAGTGCAGATTAGAAATGGATTACTATGCATTACTTCCGATTAAAACTGTATTACTCCAGATTGATCTAAACTGATCTGAATCAAAGGTAGATTTTTATGAATTACAAGAAGATTATATCAGATTACAAATGGATTACTCCAGTTTACAGGTGGATTACCCTAGATTACCGCAGATTACAAGTGGACTACCATGGATTACTCCAGTTTACAAATAGATTGTTCAATATTACCTCCTGGATCACCTTAAATTACAAGTGGATTACTGTGGATACCTTCTCATCAGGACGGAAATAATCCAGATTATAATTGGATTACTCTGGATCATAATGGACTGCTCCGCAATACAAGTAAACCATTTGAGATTAGTAATGGATTACTCTGCATCACTCATAATTAAAACAGTATTACTGCTGATTATAACTGGATTACTCTGGATTAAAATGAGATTTTTCTGTATTACAAGTAGATAATTCTGAATTACAAATGGATCACGCCGGATTACAAGTGGATTAGTCTAGATTATTTCGGATTAAAACTAGACTTATACAGATTATAACTGGAATATTTTGGATTACAAGTGGATTATTTAATATTACCCTTCGGATTACCTTGAATTACAAGTGTGTTACTATGGATAACTTATCATTAGAATGTGTTTAATCCAGATTAGATTGGATTACTCTGGATTGAAATTATATTTTTTTTGGATTTCAAGTAAACAACTTTAGATAAGAAATAGATTACTCTGCATTACCTCGGATTAAAACTGTATTACTCTGGATATAAAGTAGACTTCTTCGAATAACAAGTAGATAACCCCGGATAAAAAATAAATTACTCTAGTTTACAAGTGGATTACCCTAGACTACTCCAGATTACAATTGGATTACTCTGGATTCTCCTAATTAAAACTAGATTTCTCTAGATTAGAACTGGATTATACTGGATTACAAGTTGATTGTTCATAATTACACTCCGAATTACCTTGAATTACAAGTGAATTACAGTTCATAACTTCTTATTAGAACGAGATTAATCCAGATAACAACTAGATTACGCTCGATTAAATGTAGATAGATCCGCATTACAAGTAAACAACTTCAGATTAGAAATGGATTACTCCGCGTTTCTTAGAATAAAAAATGGATTACTTGAAATTAGAACTGTATTATTTTGGATTAAAAGTAGATTTATCTAGATTACAATTAGCTAACCCCAGCTTACAAGTGGATTACTTCGATTCAAAAGTGTATTACTCTTGATTTTTCTGATTAAAACTAGACTTTTCCATATTAGAACTAAGTTATTATAAATTACAAGTGGATTGTTCAATATTACATTCAGATTACCTCAAATTGCAAGTGGATTACTGTGGATTACTTCTTATTACAACGGAAATAGTACAAAATAGAACTGTATTACACTGTATTAAAAGTGGACTGCTCCGTGTAAGAAGTGAACAATTTCAGATTAGAAGTGGATTACTATGCATTACTTGGATTAAAATAGGATTACTTCATGTAAGAACTAGATTACTCTGGATTAAAGGTAAATTTTACTAAATTACAAGTAGATTACTTTGGATTACAAAAGGATTACTCCAGTTTACAAGTTGATTACCCAGGATCACTCTTGTTTTTGAGTATATTTTTTAATATTACCTTCTTGATTACCCTGAATTACAAGTGGATTACTGTGGATAACTTCTCATTAGAACAGGAATAATACAGATTATAATTCGATTACTCTGGATCAAAATCATACTGCTCTGTAGTGCAAGTAAACAATTTTAGATTAGAAATGAATTTCTCTGCATTTTTTCCAATCGAAACTGGATTACTACAGGTCAGAACTAGATTACTCTGGATTAAAATTAGATTTTTCTGAATCGAAAATAGATCATTCAAGATAACAAATAGATTACTCCGGTTTACAAGCGGATTACTCTAGATTTTTTGGAATAAAACTAGACTCCCCCATATTAGTAATGGATTACATTGATGCACAAGTGGATTACTCTTGATTTTCGGATTGAAATTAGACCCTTCCAGATTAGAACTGCATTATTCTTGATTGCAAGTGGATTTTTTATCAATACCCCAAGATTATTTTAAATCACAAGTGGATTACTTGAATTACTTATTATTTAAATATGTTTAATCTAGATGAGAAGTGCATTACGCTGGATTAAATGTGGACCGCTACGTCTTACAAGTAAATAATTTTAGATTATAAATGCATTAATCTGCATTGCTTCAGATAAAATATGCATTGCTCTGGATATAAAGTAGATTTCTCTAAATTACAAGTAAATATCCTTGAATTAAAAATGAATTACTTCGAATTACAAGTGGATTACTCTGGATTCTTCTGCCTAAAACTAGATTTCTACATATTAGAACTGGATTATTCTGGATTAAAAGTGGATTGCTCAACATTACACTCCCGTTACCTTAAATTACCAGTGGATTACTGCACATTAATTCTTATCAAAGTAAGAACAATCCAGATTGAAATAGAATTACGCTGGATTAAAAGTGGACGGCTCCGTTTGCAAGTGAAAAACTTCAGATTTCAAATGGATTACTCTGTGTTATTCAGAATAAAAAGTGGATTACTTTAAATAAGAACTGGATTACTTTGAATTGAAATTAGATTTCTCTGGATTACAAGTAAACAACATCAGATTAGAAATGGATTACGCTTCATTGCTTCAGATTAAATATAGATTACTCTGGATATAAAGCAGATTTCTTCAAATTACAAGTGAATATCCTCAAATTAAAAATAAATTACTACGGTATACAAGTAGATTACTCTGGATTACTTCGTTCGCAAGTGAATTACTCTAGATTCTTCTGCCTAAAACTGGATCTCTACATATTAAAACTATTATTGTGGATTAAAAGTGGAGTGTTCAACATTAAACTCCGGTTGCCTAGAATTACTAGTGGATTACTGTGCATTAATTCTTATCAGAGCAGGAACAATACAGATTAGGATTGGATTACGCTGAATTAAAAGTAGACTGCTCCCTTTGCAAGTAAAACACTTCAGATTACAAGTGGATTACTCTTTGTTACTTAAAATAAAAAGTGGATAACTTCAAATTAGCACCAGATTACTCTAAATTAAAATTAAATTTCTCTGGATTACAAGTAAACAACATCAGATTAGAAATGGATTACGCTGCATTGCTTCAGATTAAATATGGATTACTCTGGATATAAAGTAGATTTTTATAAATTACAAGTAAATATCCTTGAATTAAAAATAAATTACTACGGTATGCAAGTAGATTACTCTGGATTACTTCGTTTACAAGTGGATTACTCTGGATTCTTCTGCCTAAAACTAGATCTCTACATATTAAAACTATAATTGTGGATTACAAGTGAATTGTTCAACATCAAACTCTAGTTGCCTAGAATTACTAGTGGATTACTGCTCATTTATTCTTATCAGAGCAGAAACAATCCAGGTAAGAATTGGATTACGCTGGATTAAAAGTAGATTGCTCCCTTCGCAAGTAAAAAACTTCAGATTACAAATGGATTACTCTTTGTTACTTAAAATAAAAAGTGGATTACTCCAAATAAGAACTGGATTACTCTGAATTCAAATTAGGTTTCTCTGGATTAGAAGTGAACACATCAAATTAGAAATGAATTACGCTGCATTACTTGGAATAAAAAGTGGATTACTCCAGATTGGAACTGGATCACTCTGGATTAAAGTTAGATTCCTCTGTATTACAAAAAAAACTTTAGATTAAAAAAGGATTACTATGCATTATTTAGGATTAAAACTGGATTACTCCAATTAGAACTAGATTACTCTGGAATAAAAGTGGATTGTTTCGTATTACAAGTGGATTACTTAACATTACAAATGGACTGCTCTGACTTACAAGTGGATTACAGCGGATTACATGGATCAGTCCGAATTACTTTAATGAGTCGGATTACACTTGATTATTCGGATTAAACGAATTACCAGTGATGATAACCCAGTGGCTTAGCGGATTACCAGAGTGGGTTTCCTCTCCTTTAAGAGGGAAAACTAGTAGAATAAAAATTGTGTTAAATGGTACCTCGAACATATAAAAATTATGACAAACTGGTAATTTGGAAAAATAAATTTTAGAAAAAAAAATAATATGAATACATAAAAATGATATAAATTAGCGCCTCCTCGTTTAGACATGAAAATTTACCAACAGAACATCTGTGACTTTAAATTTGAAGGCATTTTTCTCCCATCATGAAATAAATCACCTTAGTGCAAAACTAAGTTAATAAAATTTATGGGAATTCCAGGTTGTAGAATCAATTTCGAGCAATCTGAACCTTTTAAAACCTAAACGTTATGCGAGTAAAATGCATTCGGCAAAAGCGTTTCAGATTCCTCTCTTTTCAACGAGATAGCCACAAAAACTTATGAATGGTCACGATTAGTATACAGGTATACAGGTACTCGGGTTATCTTAATAGAATCCGGACCTGTTTTTTACCTTCTCTCTCTTTCTCTTTTCTCTTCGTATTTTTTTGCTCTCTCTTGGTCCACCTAATCACGGCTCTATTTAGCTCTCCCTGTTAAGAGGATATCTCTGTTAAACGACTTTAGTCGCTTTACGACACGTTAAACACTCGAAATTTGTCGAAAACAGGTAACAATTCAAAAAATCTATCTGGAATGTTACATTCATTCATCCAGCCATTCATTCATTCTTGAACACTCAGAAAAAGGAGTGGCTGCACATATTACGTAACACTCTACAAAGAGGGGGAGGGGGGCTTCTCTGATTAAAAAATAAACATTAAATCCATGTCTATATATTTAAACTCCAATAGTATAAAAAAAACAGTGTGCAGCAGTGGGGCCACACGTAGCTGTAGTGGGGGTATCGAAGAAAAGGCTTTAGAGCAATTGCGGATCGCCGCACAAAAGGTAGATACGCACAGAAAGAGCAA
>JAUELO010000366.1:5215850-5229094 GCA_032357855.1 Amphibolips quercusostensackenii
AAAATCCACCGACAGGGACAAAGAAAGCCAACCGACACTAAACAAGTTAGGTTATTACGCTCGATTAACTCCGCATGCGCAAGGTCTGATCTCAGAGTATTTCCTCTAGAAATTAAAGAATTATGCTCAACCTGAGTGGAATACGAAAAAGTCTTTTTTTCCATCTCTCCTCTTGGAACATAAGAAATATTTTAATTTTAAATCAGAAACAATTTTTTTTAAAATAAAAATACGATTTTCAACAAAAAACCTTGAATCCTGAACTACAAGAGATTAATTTTCAACCAAACAGTTAAGTTTTTAACAAAAAATTTTTCTTTTCTGCCAAAAAGACGATTTTTTAAAAAATAATGAGCTTTTAACCCAATAATTGAATTTCTAGCAAAAAACATTAATTTTTTACCCAAATAGGTGAATTTTCAAGAAAACAGTCAAATCTTCAAATAAAAATAATGAATTTTTAACCAAAAATGGAAACTTTGAATCTTCAGCTTAAAAAAAACTAATGTTAAACAAAAACAAAAGTAAGCGAATTGTCATTTAGTAAATTTATTGCAACTAAAAAAAAATTTGTAACATAATAGTTAAATCCTCCACTAAAATAATGAATTTTTCAACAAAGAAGATTTATTTTTTACCTAAGTAGACGAACTTTCAACTAGATATTTAATTTTTAACCAAAAATAAAATAGTTAAATTTTTAAATGAAAAAAAAAATCTTAAATAAAAATGATGGATTTTCAATTAGAAAGTTCAATTTTAACCAATTAGTTTATTTTCTACTAAATTATTGATTCTTCAACCCTAAGCGACGAATATTCTGTAAAACATTTGGATTTATAACCAAAAAATATTTTAATTTGCAAAAAAGAAGAATTATAAAAAAAATAGTTATAAAAATAATTTCTTAAAAATGTAAATTTTCAACCAAAAATACTGCAAATGAAAAATTAATTTTTAGAAAAAATCGTTTTTCAAGGAAAGAGATGCATTTTTATCTAAAATGATGAATCATCAACCAAAAATTAAAAAATTTAAGAAAAGAATTCAGAATTCAACAAAATAGTGGAACCAAAAATATTAAATTTCTTCCAAAAGATATCAATTTTCAAGATCAAAACTCTAATTTAATAAAGATAATTTTTTAACTAAGACAGCTTTTTTAGTCAATAAAGAAATAAAGTTGATCTGAAATGTTAAAGTTTCAAGCCCAAAAGAGGAGCTAGTTCTAAAACAGTGGAATTTGGAACCTTATAATAAAATTATTTTAAAAAATTTCTACCAAAAAAACGAATTTTTAAGAAAATATTTAAATTCTTTACTAAAACAGATTAATAAGAGACAAAAAGTTGCATTATTAACAAAAAAATTAATTTTCTAATAAAAAAAAAGAATTTTTAACAAATTACATAAATTTTAAAAAATTAAAAAAATCCATTTTTAACCAAAGGAAAACGAATTTCTAACAGAATATAAAAATTTTTATATAAGAAGTTTAATTTTCAACAAAGCAGTTTTATTTTCTACCAAATTGATGTTTTACTATCCAAAAAACGAATTTCCTACAAAAAAGCCGAATTTTTAACACAAAAATATAAATTTTCAAGAAAAAAAGTTAATTTAGATTTAAAAAAATGAATTTAAAAAAATCATTATTGAACAAGAAAATTAATTTTCTGCAGAGAAAGATGAACTATTAAAAAGAAACAAGACTTTTAAACTAAACAAGATAAATTTTAAACCTAATTGTTGCATTTCACACTAAAAAAGACAGATTTTGAACCAATAATGTTATAGTTGATTTTAATTTTAAAAAAACATTAATTTTAAGCCAAAAATAAAGCAAATTTGCAACAAAATATAGTTAAATTTTCAACCAGAGATAAAAAAATATTAATTACCAATCAAAAATAAAATAGAATTTTTAGTTAAATATGTTAATTTATAATTTCAACTTTAAATTTTTAAGCAAAAGGTTTTCTTTTTAACCAAGAAGATCAATTTTTAACAAAAAATATGAATTTTCCGCAAAAATATAAATTATTAACAAAATACATGAATTTGTAATTCAAAAAATAAAATTATAAGCAAGTAGTTGCATTTCACATTAAAAAGATAAATTCCTTACAAAAATTAAATAGTTAAATTTTGAGTTAAAAAATTAAATTCTACCAAAAATAAAAAAAAAATTAAACAGTTGAATTTAAAACCAAAGAAATGAATCTTCAACAGAAGAAATTTATTTTTAACGAAGTAGTTTAACTTTCAAATAAGTAGTTTTACTTTTGACTTAAAAATGTGTCTTTTCAACGAAATAGTTGCACCTTAACAAAATAATTCATTTTAAAACTAAATAGTCAAATTTTTAACAAAAAGAGATAAATTCCAAACAAGAAATAGGATGGTAGACGTTTCAACAAAAAAAAATTAAACTAAGAGTAGTTGGATGTTCTTATTTTTTTCTGTTAATTCAGTTTTAATTAAAATAAAAAAAGGGGAAAGTTTCTTGAACATAAGGAAAGCACAAAAATTCTTCAAAAAAGGGGAAAAGAGTTTATGGACAACTTCTTTGAGAATTTGGCTTTTTGGATAGAAAATTCATCTTTTGGTAGAAAAGTCATCTTTTTTGGTCTAAATGTTAATTTTTACCTGAAAAGTCTATTATTCTTTGGAAAGTAATATCTTTTGTTTGGAAATTTAAATTTTTGGTTAAAAGGTCATATTTATTGGTCGAAAATTCGAATGTTTTGTTGAACACTTGTCTTAATGGATTTCAAATTACCTTTGATAAAAAGGTCATCTTTTTGGTTGAAAGTTAATTCCTTTTAACTAAAAAGTAACCTATTATATTTTTGGCTTAGAATTCATCTCTCTTATTAAAAAATTGATTAATTTTATTAAAAATTCGACTATTTGGTTAAAATTTTAGCTACTTTGAAAAAAAATCCATTTTTTTTGTTCGTAACTTGCCTCTTTTGGTAAAAATTTCATCTTTGTTGCTTAAAAATTTATATTTCCGTATTGAAAGTGAAAATTTTTTGTAGATAATTCGTCTTTTTGGTTCTAAAACAGTTCCTCACTATTCAAGAACAATTTTTGGAAATTTCAAGATCGACTTAATTAATTATCAATTACCTAATTAATCAATTTATTAATAATTATCAATGATAATTTTGGGTGAAATGATCTGACGCTTAGTAATTTCTTCTGCCGCTGCTAAGAGACAATGAAGCGTTTTTTTAAGGCTTAAGGTAATCAAACAATTTATGTTACAACGTCCATGTGCAGGTCCGCAATCTTTTCCTCCAAAATGACAATGATCACGATACTATACGTATTCTATTTCCATTGATATTTTGTAAGTTAACCGATTTCTTATATTTGAAGGGACAAAAATCAATAGGGTGTTTTTCAATTATACTGTTTATGACTGGAAAGGGGAAATTGATAAGATTTCCATTTGAAGTGCCATGGGACAAGTAATTTTTTCCCTGTGACTTTGCATGGTCGCAAGAACGACCTAATGCGTCGAGGACTAACAGGAATCAAGCAAGGATGTGATTAGAGACATTAGTGTGGTACTGTGGTGGTCGTTACTTGGTGCCTAGTGCCTAGTGCCTAGTGCCTAGTGCCTAGTGCCTAGTGCCTAGTGTCTAGTGCCTATTACCTTGTGCCTACTCCCTGGAATGGGGTTTGCTGTAAGAAGTGCAACTACTTCCATATACATATGCATATACATACAAACGTAAAAAATATGGAACATTTATTTTCATACATGTGTGAGTTTCTTCCAATAACGCGTGGTCACGCGAAATCAAACAACCGTAACTACAAAAGTACACTACCACCTGACCCTTAGTACAATCTCAACTGTGACGCACTCTTCAAATACTGTATTTATTTTAATATACTACGAAGGACCGATTAAAGTAAATTGTTCTGAACCAATTTTTTTAATCGACATTCTTTATTTAATATTTAATTTAAAAGCACTAAGCAAAATGAATCATACGGCAGAGAAAGAAGCGGAGTTTGTTTTATGTGAAACATTGACATGAAAAATTCATAGTGCGTAATTGGTAAACGATGGACTCATAGAAGTGGCGTTCACGGTTCAAATCCCGGCCGAGGCAGATTTTTTCTTGTTCTTAAAAAATTGTTTGTTTGAACTTATCCTTTCAGTGACAATTTGGAATAACAATCTATAGATATTAAACCGTACAATATAAATATTGATATTTGTAATGCAGGATTTAAAAAATTAACATCCAGACTGTACGGCTTAAAATCTACAGATAGCAGTTTCAAATTTTGAAAACCATAATCATAAACAGTATAATTTTTTTCGAATAAGTCAAATACTTTGTGTTTTTAAAAATTTATTTTGTGACAGGAAATTTATCTTCTAGGTTAAAATGGAACTTTTTTGTTAACATTTTTTTAAAATTTATTTTTGTTTTTAAATAGTAATATATTGTGAGAATTCGTTTTTTTAACTTAATTTTTTAAACTGTAAATGTAACTATCCCATTTTTTTAATCCTCCTTTTTTGGGTTAAAAATTTATTTTTTTTTGTGCAGAAATGACGTTTTTTTCTTAAATAACTGAAGAATCTTTCTTAGTTAAGTCTTCAAATCTTTTCTTGAAGGTTTTAAATTTTAATTTAATTATTTTAATTATTAATTTAATTACTTTGAATTTTATGCAATTTGAGACTGGATAATTATTTTATTCTGTTTGTGGATTTATCTCTTTGATTTGAAATCCAATTATTTGAAAGAAAAATCGGTTAAAAATAAATTTTCAAATTAGGGTTTCATGATTTTATATTAGGTTGAAAATTGAACTTTTCACTTTGAAAATTAATCTGTAATTGTTAGGGATTCAATTATTTTGTAAAAAATTAGTTATTTTGTTGGAAATAAATTTTTTGAACTTGAAGATTAATTTTTTCATTAAACTTTTCTATTAAAAAATTTATTTGGATAAAAAATTAGGTATAATGTTGAAAATCCGTCTTTCTCGGAAAAACAATAATCTTCTTGGTTAAACATTTATATCTTTGTTTAAAAGTTTAATTTTATGTTTTGGCGGGGGATTTTTTCATTTGGTTGGAAATTCAATTATTTTATATTATTAATTAATTTGTAAAAAAATGATTTTTTTTGTTGATAATAAATTTTTAAATTACAGTTTACTTGTTTTATTTATGGCTAAAAATCTAACTGTTTAATTTAAAATTTAACTATCAGGTTAAAAAATTATATACTTCATTGAAAATTCGTCTTTTTGGTGAAATATTCATTTTTTCGGTTGAAATATTATATATTTGGATGAAAAGTAAATTATTTTGTTTAAAATTAGGTTTATTTTGGTTAAAAATAAATTTTTTAAATTTAATTCAACCAATTTTATTTATGGTTGAAAATTTAATTTTTTCATTTCAAAATTTAAGTATCAGGTTTAAAAATCATGTTTTTTGTTGAAAAATCGTCTTTTTGGTAAAACATTTATTTTATTGGTTGAAAGTTCGTATATTTGATTGAAAATTTAACTGTTTAGGTTAAAAATTGTTTTTCTTAATTACAAACTAAATTTTTAAACAGAAAATAATTTTTTTGGTTAATAATGTCTCTTTTTGGTTGAAATTAAATCTCTTCTGTCGAAAATTTTACTCTTTTTTTTGAAAAATCCTCTTTTTGGTTTGAAAATTATTTCAATTCAAATTATTTATCAGTTTATTATATTAATTTGTACAAAATAATTTTTTTAGCTGAAAATTCAACAGCTTGGTTAGAAAAATCATATATTTTGTAAAAATTATTTTTTTGTGTTAAATAATAATTTTCTTGGTTAAAAATTTCTCTATTCAGTTAAAAAACTTTTTCAGTTGGAAATGTTACTATTTCGTTACTTTTTTTTCGTTGATAAATAAGTTTTTTTAACTTAAAATATGATTATTTTATTTTTTGTAAAGAATGTATATTTTTTAGTTAAAAAGTAATGTAGTTTGCTGAAAATTAATTTTTTTGGTAAAAAATTAATCTCCATGGTTGAAAATTCAATTATTCTGTAAAAATGATTTTTTTTGTTTAAAATTAATTTTCTTACTCAAAGTTTTACGATTTCATTTATGGTTTGGAAATTAATTTGTCAAATTTAAAGTTTTACTATTGTGTTGGAAAATTATGTATTTTGTTCAAAATTTGTCTTTTTGGTAAAAAATGTATTTTTTTGGTTGGAAATTTATATATTTGGTTGAAAATATATCTATTTTGTTAAAAATAAGTTAATTATTACTTAGAAATGTATTTTTTAAATAAAAGTTTAGCTATTTTACGTACGTTTGAAAATTTAACTTTTTTAGCTCAAAATGTAACTATTAGGTTAAAAAATCATGTATTTTGTATTTTGTATTCATTTTTTTTGTCACAAATTAAATTACGTTTTCAAAAATTTGTCTATTTTGCTAAAAATGCGAAAAAATAAAAAATTATTTAAATTTTTTACACGAATTTTAAGGTAATTCTTTTTTAATCTTTTCAGCCCCTCCACAATTTTAAATTTATTCAAATTTTTCCTATTTTTTTCTTAATTCTACAAAATTAAAAAAATTGCTTTTAAATCTTCCAGAATCTTCTTTGCAAATTTTAGGAATCATTTGAAATGCTTTGAGATCTTTTTGAATAATCTCTTCGAATTAATTTTTCGAAATAAAAAATCATTTTAGTTTTTCCTTGAAACCTGAAAATTTTTTTTCTTTTACGAAAAACCTTACAAAATTCTTGAAAAATCTTTACAAGTTTTAGTTATTTTTAATCCTTGTAACACTTCTGAATATTTTCTTAACTTTCTCAATTTTTTTCTAAAATTATTTAATATGTTAGAATTGCAAAATTATGCTATACAATCTCTTATACTTTTTTTAAAAAATGCTAGAAATTTATTTTTAATATTTTCAAATATTTTGTAATATTTTTCAATTTTCTCTTAGAAATATTTATAAAAAAAAACATAAAAGATTTTCCCATGAATCTCAAAAACATTTTTTTCTTTCTTTTCACACCCTACCAAATTCAGTTTACCTTAAATATTTTTAAGTCCTGGGAAATTTTAAAAAATTGTTGAAAATTCTTTTATATTTTTTTTCACACATTTCGAAATCTTTAAAACTTAAAATTATTCTTTTACTATGAAACCTTAACCATTAAAAATTTTCCCAGAAATCTTTTGTAAAATTTAATCTCTTTAAATCATTCATGAACATGAAATAGCTCATAATTTGATTTTCGAATTTTTCAAAATAAGTTTTTGCCTGTAATTTAATTTTTCTTATATCCTTAAGCAATATAAATTTTCTCTTCTACCAGTAATGTTAAGAAACATTTAGAAATAAATTATATGATGAAGATAAATTATTTATTTTAAAATTTTGATATATAAAGTTGATGGCGCTAAAAATTCATAAATTAAAAATGTTACGTAATGAGGTCGAAATTGCCCCCCCCCCCCAAAAATAGACCAAAAACACTTTAACCCCCTCTCTCCTTTTAATGTTACGTTATATGTAAACGCTCTCCTAGGAATTTAATTGACTTGAATTCCATTATAATAATTTGATATCAATTGTTTCTTGTCTGCTGGTCTAAAATTAGAAAAAAAAATTAGAAAAAAAATAAAAACAAAAATTACACTGTTATTTCTAAATTGTGAAAAAATTGCCCTCAAGCTTCGCTGGGATCCGAACCCAGGTCTTCCAAATTGCCCATCTGGTGCTCTTACCCACTAAGCGACGCACAATGGGGCACAAAATGTACGCGTAGAAAAATGAATTTTTAGACGACACTATTTATCTGATTTAAGCTTTTTTTGCAAATAAAAGATTTTTAAAATATTTGCGTGATAAGTTTTTTAAATTGTTTAAAAATTTGTTATTTCACAACAAAGTTAATTTTTTATTAAATTTCTCAACTGCTATTTCTTTAAGGGCATCCAGATTGATAAAAAAAAAACTTAAAATAGTGTTGCGATTGTATAACAATTATTTTTAGTTGGTTAAAATAATTTTTAGAAAATTTATTGCTATTTTATTGTCTTTCCGATGACCCTTTGCTATAATACTTTGCAAATCGACAAAAAATTTTCACTATTTAAACAATTGTTATAAAAGATGAATTTATTTTCTATTTTTTGCCGCTTAATTGCAAGAAAAGTTTTAACTATACATTAAACAATAGTCGCAATGTGAATTTGTTTATAAAAATTGCTAAAATAATTAAAAATTGTTATCAATTTGAAGAGTGTAACAGCATAGAGTCATCGGAAAGTTTTACTTAGATAATTCCTCTAAAAAATTTAGCCTTTTATTAAAAAATCGCCAACCTGTAAATTTGTTTATAAAAAATGTTTAAACAATTATGAAAAAGCATCTCTTCTCAATTCATGGAAAAAACATTCATTTCTCTTATATTCCTTGTAGGGATTGTGAAGAAATTAATCTCGTCTCTCTGTTGCTTAGTGGGTAAGAGCACCAGACCGGCAATCTGGAAGACCTGTGTTCGAATCCCAGCGGAATTTGTAAGCAATTTTTTCACAATTTATAAATAAAAATTAATATTTAAAATATTGATATTATACCACAATACAAAAAACAATTAACATCAAATTATTTTAATACAATTTATGTGGTCAAAGCCAGACCATCAAAAATATAAGTTCCATTGCACTGTAAAATAAAAATTGTTGTAACTTTTGTAAATTTTGCAATTAATATTATAAGACTTTTCAGCCATAAATAGCGGATGAAACGTTATTTTGAGTGTTGCACATTTGAACTCATAAAGAATTAAATGGGGGTTCAGGATACATTTGAGGACACGTGATATCACGTGCATCATCGAGTGATTCTTTTCATGAAAACTTAGCCCTAAATAATCCCTTGTTCGAAAATGACACTACATAATCGCTAATAGTAGATATTACACAAGTAAATCGATCATACAAATATATGATAAGGGAGCGTTCACATATCACGCAACATTAAAAGGAAGTTGGGGGGTTCGGGTTTTGTCACGGGCTGTTTTTTTTTGGGGGGGGGGATATTTTGGGCCCGCTTAAGTAACATTTTTAATAAATTTTTTTACATTAATTTTTAAAAATTTGAATGAATTTAATTAAAGTTTAAGAAAAGCAAGGGGAAACAACTCCTAAAAATAAGGTTTGAATTATCACGGATTATTACGTGAATTTTTAACAAGAGAGGATTACTTTTTAACAAAATTCTTTATTTTTCAAAAAATTTGTCTCTCACTCAAATAATTTAATTTTTAATCAAAACCAGCAATTTTCAATCATGAAGATTAATTTTTTATTAGAAACGACGATTTTTCATTAAAATACATTAATTTTCAAGCGAATAGTTGAATTTTCATCTAAAAAGGATATATTTTTCATCAAAAATTAAAGTGTTTAATTTTTAGTTAAAAAATTAATTTACAACAAAAAAATACAAGAAAATAACTTTCAAAAATATAGTTAAATTTTTAACCAAAAACTTAAAGTCCTAACCAAGAAAATTAATTTTATACTAAAAAAGACAAAATATTTAAACAAAATACATGAATTTCTAACCAAGCAGATAAATTTGCAAGATAAAAATATCGATTTTCAAATAAATAGTTCAATTTTTTACTAAAAAGGATACGTTTTTACCAAAAATTAAATAGGTTTATTTTCTGTTAAACAGTTAATTTTTACTAAAAAAATATTATAAACCAATTTATTGAATTGGCAACTAAGTAAGATAAACTTTCCACTAAAAATTGAATAGTTATATTTACAGTTCAAAAATTAATTTTTGACCAAAAAAGAATTTAGGGTGAAAAATTTTCAAGAAAATAGTTAAATTTGTAACCAAAAACGTAAATTATTAACCGAAAAGATTAATTTGCTATTTAAAATTTAATTTTTTTTATACATGAATTTTAACAAAGTAATGTAATTTGCTACTAAAAAATATAGAATCTTAGCCAGTTCGGTGAATTTTTTACTAAAAAGGATCCATTTTTTATTCTAAATTAAATCGTTAAATTTTCTTCTAATAATAATTATTTTCTAACAAAAAAAAATTTTTTTGAACAAAATAATTTAACTGTCAACCAAAAAGATGAATCACTAACCAATTAGATTTATTTTCTACTAAAAAAGATCAATTAAAAAAAAATACATGATTTTTTAAGGAAGTAGTTCAATTTTTAACTAAAAGGTACATTTTCAACAAAGTAGTTGAATTTTTAAGTAATAATCAAAATTTTTCACCAAAAATTGAATAGTTTAATTTTCAGTTCAAGAATTAATTTTTAACAAAAAAAGGACGACTTTTAATATAATAGTTAAAATTTCAACCGGAGATGAATTTTTTAAATAAAATAATGAATCTTCTTTAGGAATTGTTAAATTTACAATTAATAAATAAATAAAAAAAAAAGATTTTTAAAGAGAACATTTAAAGTTTTAACCAAAGAAATTAACTAAAAAGATAAATTTGCAACCAAATATATAAGTTTCAACCAAATGTCGAATTTTCAACTAAAGAAGATTATACTAGAATCATAAATAAAAAAGCTAAATTTTTAGTTGAAAAAAAAAGAATTCACAACAAAAAATTTATTTACAAGAAAGTAAATTAATTTTTCGCAAAAAAATATAAATTTTCAACTATAAAAAATGAATTGTTAACTAAATAGTTTAATTTTCAAGTAAGGATACATTTTCAACAAAAGATTGAGTAGTTTAATTTTACAACAATATAAGGGCTTCTGCCCGGAGCTACAAAACCCTAAAACCAACGAATTTTCAAAAAAATTCTGAAATTTTCAAACAAGCAGATGAATTATTAACGAAAATTATAAATTTTTAACGTTAGTGGTAAAATTTCCCCTTTCAGAGTAAATTTTCAACCAAAATAGCATAGATTTTTCAACAGAATAATTGAATTTTTAACCAAAAAAATAAATCGTCAATTAAGAAGATACATTTTCCACTAAAAAATATCAATTTTTAATCAGGAATATATATTTTCAACAAAATATATAATTTTAAACGAATAAGTTAAATTTTGAATTGAATAGGATTACATTACAATAAAAAGTAGCATCGTTACATTTTCAATGATCGAAAATTATTTTTAAACAACAAAATTTTTTCAATAAAAAATACATTAGTTTTCATCTTAAAAATATTAATTTTAAACGAAACATATAAAATTTAAAATAAAAGGAATAAATTTTTTACCAAAGACTTAATAGTTATATTTTCAGTTTAAAAATTAATTTTCAACTACAAAAACAACTTTTTAAGAAAAAAGTTAATTTTTCAAACAAAGAGATGAATTTCTTAAGTGAACTAGATAATCTTTAACTGAAATAGTTAAATTTTCAGTAAAAAAATAAATTTTCAGTAAAAAAAATCATTTTTCATTTAAAAAATAAATGTTCACCAAAAAAAAACGATTTTTCAACCAAATGTTTAAATTTTCAATCACAGATAAACTGTGAACCAATAAGATTCATTTTCTACTACAAATATCAATTTTCAACAAAAAAGTTAAATCTTAAACTAAAAAGGCTAAATTTTTAAATATAAACGATGAATTTTGCACAAAAAATTAAATAAATTGATTTTCAGTTTAAAAATTAATTTTCAACCAAAATAAAAATCAATTTTCATGAAAATAATTAAAATTTTAAACTAAAAAGATGAATTTTTAAATTCAAATAGTAAATCTTTAACAGAAATAATTAAATTTTCAAGTAAAAATAAATTTGTAATGAAAAACAACTATTTTTTAACAATATATTTAAATTGTTAAACAAAAAGACGAATCATCAACTGAGAAAATTAATTTTCTAGTGAAAAATATCAATTTTTAATGAAAGGGTGAAATTTTCAGCTAAGAAAGGTAAATTTTTAACTGAAGAAGAATAAATTACATTTGAAAATATAATATTTTACTGGTAAATTTTTAGTTGCAGAAAATAATTTTTGAACAAAAAAAGGAATTTTCACCAAAAAAGTTAATTTTTAAGGAAGTAGCTGAATTGTCAGTTGAAAAAGGAATTTTCAGTAAAAAAAATAAATTTTTAATAAAAAAAATTATATTAATAATAATAATTAATAAAGTGCATTATTATAGGTCGATTGATTTGCCTAAAATCAAGGACACGTTTTCGTTATTGCATAAATTTTGAAATATGTTAACGAAAAAAATTTTACTATGAAAAAACGTTTTTTTAAATATTATGTATTACCATAACTTTCTCAGTCTTTAATAAAATGTATTAATGATATGGTTGAATCAATTCACCTTGAACAAACACATCTTTTTTTCTCTCACATTAACTTTAAATTATGCGTCTGTAACAATGTTTACTCTGAAAACGGATTTTCAATATAATATAAATGACCATAACTTTCTAACTCTTCAATAAAATGGATGAACATCATAGGTCAATCGATTTATCTTGAATCAACACATCTTTTCTACTTCTACTTCAACTTTAAATTTAAAAAATTAAAACATTTTTACTGTAAAAATCGATTTTTAATATAATATGAATGAACATAACTTCCCTACTCTTCCATAGAATGTATTAATATGAGGTCAATCGATTTTTTTCGAAATCAGGAATCTTTCATACTCTTGCATCAACTTTGAATTATATTAATAAAAAAATGTTTACTATAAAAACCCTATTTTTAAATTTCATGCATTACCATAGCTTTCCTACTCTTTTATAAAATGTATCAACATTAAAGGTCAATTGATTCGTCTCGAATTAACACTTCTTTTCTATTCTCACATCAACTTCAAATTTTGAAAATGAGAACATTTTTTACTATAAAAATCGATTTTTTATATAAAATAAATGACTATAAGTTCCTTATTCTTTAATGAAATATATTAATATTATAAGTCAATCGATTTGCCTTAAACCAATGAATCTTTTATATTCTCGCATTAACTTTAAATTATGTTCAAGAAAAAAGTCTTACTATAAATAAACATATTTTAAAATCTATGCATTACCATAGCCTTCTTACTCTTCAATAAAATGTATCATCATTATAGGTCAATCGATTCGTCTTGAATGAACACATCTTTTCTATCCTCGTATCAACTCTAAATTATGAAAAGAAGATATTTTCACTATAAAATCGATTTTCAATATAATATAAATATCTAT
>JAUELO010000366.1:5235190-5251109 GCA_032357855.1 Amphibolips quercusostensackenii
CGTGAATTACGTACATTCCTTGAATTCCAAGAATTCCACGAATTCTGTGAATTCTACGAGTTCTGTAAATTCTATGAATTCCGTGAATTTTATGAATTTAGTAAATTCCATGAATTTTTCGAATTTCATGAATTTCTTGAATTCCGCGAATTTCGCAAATTCCGTGAATTTCGTAAATTCCGTGAATTTCGTAAATTCCGTGAATTTCGTAAATTCCGTGAATTCCGTGAATTCCATGAATTTATTGAATTCCGTGAATTTCGTAAATTCCGTAAATTCTATGAATTCCGTGAATTCCGTAAATTCCATGAATAACGTGAATTCCATGAATAACGTGAATTCCATGAATTACAGTGAATGCCATAAATTACGTGAATGCTATGAATTTCGTGAATCCCACGAATTCCGTGAATTTCATGAATTACGTGAATTCCATAAATTTCGTAAATTCAATAAATTCCGTGAATTCCGTGAATTCCATGAATTCCGTGATTTACATGAATTCCGGGAATTTCATGAATTCCGTAAATTCCATGAATTACGTGAGTGATATGAATTCCGTGAATTCCATGAATTACGTGAGTGACATGAATTCCGTGAATTCCATGAATTCGTGAATTCCATGAATTCCGTGAATCCCATAAATTGCGTGTACTCCACGACTTCCGTGAATTTCATGAATTCCATAAATTCCATAATTTCCGTGAATCACATAAATTCCATGAATTCCGTGAATTCTACGCGTTCCGTGAATACTATGCATTCCGTTAATTTGATGAATTTCGTGAATTCCACGAATCTCGTGAATTCCGTGAATTCCATGAATTCCGTGAATTCCGTGAATTCCATGAATTCCGTGAATTTTATGAATCTCGTGAATTCCACGAATTCCGTGAATTCCATAAATTTCGTAAATTCCATGAATTCTGTGAATTCTATGAATGCCGTGAATTTCATGAATGCCGTGAGTTTCATGAATTCCGCGAATTTCATGAATCACGTGAATTCTATGAATTCCGTGAATTCCATGAATTTCGTGAATTGTATAAATTCTGTGAATTCCATGAATTACGTGAATCCTATGAATTCCGTGAATTCTGTGAATACCACGAATTCCGTGAATTTCATCAATTCCACGAATTCCGTGAATTCCATGAATTTTGTGAATTTCATAAAATCCGTCAATTACATGAATTCCATGAATTCTACGAGTTGCGTGAATACTATGATTTTCGTGAATTTGATGAATTTCGTAAATTTCATGAATCTGGTGAATTCCATGAATTCCATGAATTCCGTGAATTCCATAAATTCCATGAATTCCGTGAATTCCATAAATTCCATGAATTCCGTGAATTTCATAAATTCCATGAATTCCGTGAATTCCGTGGATTTTATAAGTTCCGTAAATACTATGAATTTCGTGAATTTTATGAATTCCAAGAACTCCTGAAATTCCATAAATTCCTGGAATTTCATGAATTCCATGTAAGGCAAGACAATAGTGCCGCACCGCGCTCTAAGAAGCTTTACTTTAAAAACCGGTAAAAAAAATTGTCGGTACCAGTAATTTTCTTTTACCAGTACTGACAATTTGTTTTTAATGGTACCGACAATGTATTAACTTTGAAATTTATAACCAACAAAGATAAATTATCAAAGAAAAACTTTAAAAGCTAATATTTTAACCAAAAAAAGATTTTTAATAAAAAAGAAACAGTTTTCAGTCAAAAATAAAAAAAAAAATCAACCAAATTGTTAAATTATTTCGTCAAAAAGGTGAATTTTCTGCAAAAAAAGTTGAATTCTCAAGCCGAAAATATGAATTTTGAACAAAAAAGTTCATTTTCAAACATGCTGTTGATTTTTTAAACAAATTATTGAATTTTCAATTTAAAAAACCACTTTTTAACAAAATATTTAAATTTTCATACCAAAAATATTAAATTGCAATAAAACAGTTCATTTTTAATCATACAGTCACATTTTCAACCAATTAGTTTTATTTTCTACTAAGCTGATAAAATTTTAATCCAAAAAGATGAATTCTCTAGAAAAAAGTTTGACTTTCAACCGCAAAATTTAAATTTCAAACAAAAAGGTGATCTATAGCCATGTTGTTAAATTTTTTACCAAATTATTTAATTTTTAATATAGGAAACGACTTTTCTACAAAACAAGTGCATTTTCAACCCGAAATACGAATTTTCAATAAAACAGTTCATTTTCAATCAAATAGTTAAATTTTTAACCAAATAGTTTTATTTTCTACCAAAATGTTAAAATATCAATCTAGAGAGACAAATTTTTTACAAAAAAGTTAAACTTTCAATAGGGAAATATCAATTTTTACCAAAAAAAAATAATTTCTAGCCTCACCTGTAAAATGTGTAAAACTGGGAACTGGCAGAAAATTATTATACACCTGGATGACATTGAAATGTAAGGGCTTTTTTTAAAAGTCATTAAATATTTTCTAGCAAATTTAAGGAATCAATAATTTTTTTGTAGTAATATAATTTTCATTTTCTAGAAAATGTGCGAAAAAATTGTCAAAGAATTTGATACACCTAGAAAAAGCTGCGAATGTAAGAGATATTTTTTTAATTTTTAATTTTTGATTATTTCAATAATTATATTTGCAGTATTATAATTTTCATTTTTTGAAAAATGTGTGAAACTAGAAATTGTCAGGAAATTCATATATACCTTAAAAAACCTCGAAATGCAAGGAAATTTTTTTTCTTAAATCATGGAATATTTTCTAGCAAATTTAAGAAATCATTAATTATATTTGTAGTATTATAATTAACATTTCCTAAAAAACGTGTAAAACCAGGATATTTTGGGGAATTTTCAGATGCCTGGAAAAACCTTGAAATGAAAGGAAATTTTTTTAAAGGCATGGAATATTTTCTAGAAAATGTATAAAATCATTAATTATGTTTGTAGCATTATAATTTTTATTTCCTGGAAAATGTGTAAAAAAATTTCGGTGAACTTTTATCTATCCTGATGATTTTTTAACACATTTTCCAGAAAATAAAAAATTTAATACTGCAAATATAATTAATAATTGCTTTAATTTGCTGGAAAATATTACATGACTTAAAAAAAGAATCGCTTACATTTCCAGGCTTTTACAGGTATATAAAAATTACCGAACAATTTTTTTACACATTTTCCAGGAAATAGAAATTATAATACTACAAACATAATTAATGATTTTATATACTTTTCAGAAAATTTATAAATCATTTATTATGTTTGTAGTATTAAAATTTTTATTTCCTGGAAAATGTGTAAAAAAATTGTCGGTGAATTTTTATATACCTGGAAAAACCTAAAAATGTAAGAAAATTTTTTCCATGGAATATTTTCGAGCAAACTTAAAAAATCATTATTTATGACGGTAGTATTTTAATTTTTATTTCATGGAAGCTTTTATATGCTCAGGAAAATCTACAAGTGTAAAAAAATTTTTTTTAATTTTCAATTTCTTGAATTTTTTAATAATTATGGTAATAGTATTATAATTTTTATTTCCAGGAAAATCTGGGGAACTGAAGTTGTCAGGGAATTTTCACATACCTGCAAAAACTTTCAAATTCAAGGAATTTTTGTTAAGCCATGAAATATTATCTTGCAAATTTAAAAAATTATTAATTATGTTTGTATTATGATAATTTTTACTTTCCTTGAAATGTGTAAAACTGAGAACTTTTATATGCATGAAAAATCGGGAAATTTAAGAAAATTTTTTGTTAAGTCATAAAAGATTCCCTAGAAAATTAAAAAAACATTAATTAGGTTTGTAGCATTATAATTTTCATTTCCTGGAAAATGTTTTTAAAAAAATTTAAGGGAATTTTGATATACCTGAAAAAAAAGAAATGTGAGGGAATTTTTTTAAAGTCAAGTAATATTTTCGAACAAATTTAAAAATCATTAATCATGTTTGTAGTATTTTAATTTTTATTTCCTGGAAAATGTGTTAAACTAAAAATTTGCAGGGAATTTTCATATGCTTAAAAAAACTTCGAAATGCAAGGATTTTTTTAAGTAATGAAATGTTTTGTAAAAAATTTATGAAATAATTAATCACGCTTGTAGTAAAATAATTTTTATTTCCAGGAATATGTGTAAAATATTGTCGGGTAATTTTTATATACCTGTAGAAGCCTAAAATGTAAAAGATTCTTTTTTTGAGTCATGTAATATTTTTTAGCAAATTAAAAGATTTATTCATCATGTTTGCGGTATTATATTTCTTATTTTCTGTAAAATGTGTTAAAAATTATAAGGGGATTTTCATATACCTGGAAAAAACTTGAAATGCAAGGAATTTTTTTTTCTTCATGGAATATTTTCTAGCAAATTTATAAAAAACCGTTAATCATGTTTGTGGTAATATAATTTTTATTTAATTATGTGATCATAATAATTAATATATTTTAGAATATCCTTTAATTATTTGTCGAAGCTTCCTAAATAATTCGTAATAATTAAATTTCTTTAAAACCGTATCATTATAAATTTACTTGTGAATTTACAACAAAAAAAAAACAATTTTGCAATTGTCGAAATGATCAAAACCATTTTCACTATTTAGATGTTCCCAATGACAAGAAAAAACATTATTTATAATGAACTCGTAAAATTGTATACATAATTCGATTTTTCATTTCAAGTTATAAACAATTTAAAGATCGATCATTACACAAATTTTTAAATAGTAATTTCAATGACTTTTTAAAACAATAATTATTAATATTAAATTAAAAGCGTTCAAAAAAAATTACACAATTTTTAATTGAAAAAATTTTAAACCAAACAATTTTAGATGAGGTAAAATTTTGAAAAAGAACAATATTTTGAATGAAATAAAAAGGCAATCAAACTTGTATTATTTATAAACAAAAGCGTTAAAAATGAAACAACAATAGAAAGAGAGAGAGCATTGTTTAGAGTGGCTGTAATAGGGTCATTGAAGAGAAGCCTTTAGAGCATTTTCAAGTCGCCGCACAAAAGGGAGACTTAAATAAAGAGATAAAGTATAGACATTGCGTAAGAGAGAGAGAGAGAGAGAGAGAGAGAGAGAGAGAGACAGCAAGATTTCTCTATCCAGACTCTGCTCGGTCGTACGTGTGGCCGTGCGGTCGTGCGGTTGGTCGTTTTTTTAGTTTGCTCTCGTCCCAAAAGAAGTTTTACTTAAAAAAATTATACCTGGAAAAATCTATAGTCACCTTGAATTGATTCCCTCGTTGTAAAAGTTTTTTCAACAAAATCTTAAAAAACATATCTAAATTACTAATCTAAAAATTAATCTTAAAATAGTAATTCAGTAAAGTAGAGAAGGAAATTGTTAAGGTTAAAAAAAAAACAGGAAAGAACTCGAGAGAGTGAAACCTGCTACTCATGGACTGAACTTCTAATCTCGTGTTCGTAACAATAGTTAACTTGCCAGGAAACCACAACCATTTTTCAGCAGTTGACTTCACTTTGACACCAAACTGCTCAACGACCCTCTCCGCAAAAGCATATACATTGTACATGCATATACACCGTACACTGAAATTACGTAATGACCCCTCAACGTTGTAGATCATGAATATATACAGATGAGGGCTCAGGGGTTACAATTTCCCATGGATAATGGTACTTTGATTACCCCATGACGACGTGCATTCAGATAAGTGTAATTTAAAAAAGGAAGAAAAGAGGTTTTAGGAAACTAAGGCGGCGCTGTATACTTATTTTCGATCCTTAATGAGTTTTATACTGTTATTAACATTAATAATAGTCGTTTTTTATTCATAATGTGTTCCCATAGGGCTCAGATGGCCTCCGTTTGTTACAATATTACCACCTATATATTTTGTATGATCCTCCCCTAAAACCTTTACTACACTCTTTTCCCAGCTTCCTTTCTCTTCAATTCCTCTTCTACATTTTTTGTATATATCCTGTGTTTTGTCTTACCATTAACAGATACTGTACTTGCTTTTCTTCTTTAACTAATACTTCTCTTCCCTTACCTTGTTTCTTAATCGAAATGTTTATATTTTTGTCCACTCCCTATCCCTTTTATAAATACTTTGGCACTTCTTGCTTTAACATCTTATACAAGTTGTTTTATTTATATTTTTTAATTATTCATTATCTGTATATTAATATCCCTGTCTCTATTTACTATCTCTTAACAATTTATTTTAGTCCCATATCCTATATTTCTATATCTATCCCTAAAGGACTTTCTTCTTTCTTCTTCTCATCTCGTTAATTCTATCCGCCTTCCTCTCTTTTCTTCAATCACATTGAAATAACTCTTCGCTAACACTTCTTTTTTCTTCATTAGTTTTTCCTTTATCTTAAATGCTCTCTTTCCTCTTCTTTTCATCACTATATCTCTGCTCCATAGACGTATATAATACCAGCGTATTAAAAAAATAAATTCTCCTTCTCTGATTACTAAAAAAAAATTTTTTTCCTATCCCTTATTTAATTTTCATAGCCCTTACCACTTTTTTATCCTTCCTCTTACATGAGCTCTATACTCCATATTTTTTTAAGTATATACTAAATATTCAAACTCCTTTACTTCTTGCAACTTGACTCCCTCCCATTTACGACCTTATTATTTTATCTTTTTCATTCTTTTATGAACATCACTTTTTGTCTTCTTACTTTTTCCTATCTATTTCTCTTATTCTGTTATAAAATATCCCTTCTTTATCCTCATCCATCACGAATATATCGTCCACTCCCAATCATATCTTTTCTTTTCCCATCCTAACACCACCAGATCCCTTTCTCTTCATTTCCTTTACTATATCTTCAATTAATATATTAAATAAAAGTAGGCTCACAAAACAACCTTCTTCTACTACTATTACCAATTAGAAACTATCTCTCTCTCCTACTTTAACCTTGCCATTTTTCAACCACTCCCCACCCAATCTCCCTTCCCTTGGAACCTTTACCATATTATCTTAAAATTTTTCTTTATTTTTTAATCCTCTCCTACATCCTTCCTATATATTCCGTGTTTCCTCTTCTAATTCACAGATTCTGCAACTGTTCTTCTTTTGTGAATACATCTATTCTCGTCCGTCCTCCATCCATTTTGTAAATACTTTAGTGTTCGTCATCGTTTTCTCTTTCTTTTTAATAATTCATATACTATAGTCGCATCTTGTATATCCCTATCTTCCTTGCTTCAACTTCCGTCTACTACCTTCTTTCTTCTGACCATCTCGGTTCTTATATCTCTCCTGTCTTCTACCTCCTTTAAACTTTTTCTCGTATTTTGTAATTAGGCATTCCTTCTTTATCCTCTGCCTTTACTACTATATCGCCTGCTATGATTTATATTTTTTTTCCTTGCATCCTTATTCCTCCTTATACTTTTCTCTTTATTCCTTCTTCTAAGCCTGAGATTGATATATTTAGAAAAGTGATCTCAACAGCTTAATTATTCCTTCCCATGTTATTCCCTCTAACTCGACTCATTCCCTTCTCTTTTTTCCTTCTTCCAAACTTTCTTCTCTACCACTAATAGAATATTCATACAAAATTTGTATTCTACCATCCTAATATCCTGACTTTTATGCTCTTTAATACACTTTGTATTTCTCCTATCATTATTTACATCTTGTTGTTTACATTTCCCTCTCCCTTTTCTATTGACCTTTACCTCCTCTTTATAGTTATCACTCTTATCTCCGCCTAATGTCACTATTTTGGAATAGTCATCTAAATCTACAGAATCTTTATTTAGTTTTCTTAGCTTTCTTATCTCGTCCTCCACTATCACATAATTAATTAAAGCTTTCTTTTCCTCCTTATCATGTATATTTCCCTTACTCATCCCCCTCTATATTTCCGTTTAAGATAAACCACCCCATCTCCTCCAAGTTCTTTAAAAATGAGAAAAATAGGTTAAAAAGAAGAAAAATTTCAAAATAAAGAAATTAGAGGGTAAGAAACTTAAAGAAGTGCAAGTGCTAAACAAGATAGTTGCAAAGGTAGAAAAGGAAGTGAGAAGTGTTGGGATATAATGGAAAGGAGGAGTGCAAATATCACAAGTGAAACTAAAAAAATGTAAACGCAAAAGAGAAGTTATGAAAAGGTTAAGGAAAGGCTAACAAAAAGAGAAAGGAGAATAGAAAGGAAAAAGGGAGAGATGAAAGAAGAAGAAAAATAGTGATTAAAAGTCTAAGACTAGAGAGAAAGGAACTAAAGGAAGAAGTAGAAGAAGTGTAGAAAAGGATGAATGGTAAGGTAGAGAGAGTGGAATTGCAAATTGTAGGAAAGGAAATAAGTTAAGCAGGTATGAGTTGGAATGTAGGGACGAGAAGATAGAATGCTCGAACAGGGAGTTTGAGGTTGCAGAGAGTAAGCATGAGTATAAGGACAGATTAAGAAAAATATAGAGATTAAAAGAGAAAAAAAGAAGAAATAAATTGATAAGGAGTCTGAGATTAGAGGGTAAGGAACTAAAAGAAGTAAACATACATAAAAGGATAGCTATGAAGGTAGATGTGAAAGTGAGAAGTGTAGAAATGAAATGGGAAGGAGAAGTGCAATTATCATAAGTGAAACTAAAGAAATGGAAACGTAAAAGAGGAATGATAAAAAAGGTTATATGATGGTTTGGAGAGAATAGAATATTTGACATAAAAAATAAAAGACGGGTAGAATGGAAAATATGCTACTTCTATAAAAAGGAAAGGCTGGCAAAAATGGAAAGAAGAATAGAAAGGAATAAGAGAAATAAAAGAGGAAAAAAATAGTGGAAAAGGGTCTAAGATCAGAGAAAAAGGAAATAAGAAAGGAGTAAAAGATGGGCTAAAATGGATAGATGATAAGGTAGACTAAGTTAAGAAAGTGAAAGTTAGAATGTAGTGTGAAGAAGACAAAATGTTCAAACAGGGAGCTTGATAGTGGAGAGAGTGAAAATAAGTATAAAGACAGATTGCAAAAAAAAAAAAGAGAAAAAAGAAGAAATATATCGATGTGGAGTC
Organism: Amphibolips quercusostensackenii; assembly: GCA_032357855.1. Taxonomy (NCBI): domain Eukaryota; kingdom Metazoa; phylum Arthropoda; class Insecta; order Hymenoptera; family Cynipidae; genus Amphibolips; species Amphibolips quercusostensackenii. Next base: position 5,244,217 of record JAUELO010000366.1, read on the forward strand.
TGAGATCAAAAAGTAAGGAACTGAAAGGAGTAAATGTGCTAAAAAGCATAGTTGCGAAGGTAAAGGAGTAAATAAAAAGTGCAGGAATGGAAGAGGAAAGAGGAATGCAAATATCATAAGTGAAACTAAAGAAAAGGGAAAATGAGAGAAAAGTAATGAAAAGGTTATATAATAGTTTGAAGAGAATAGAGGATTTGATATAGGAAATGAAAGACGGGTAGAATGAAGGATATGCTACTTCTATAGGCAGAAGAAAAGGCTGACCACAGTAGGAAGGAGAATAGAAAGGAAAAAGAAAAATCAAAGAGGAAGAAACATACCGATAAGGGGTCTAAAATTAGAAGAAAAGAAACTAAAGAAAGGAGTGAAGATGTGCTGAAGAGTATAGATGCTAAGGCAGAGATAACGGAATTGCAAAGTGTAGGAAAGTAAACGGAAGAAGCAGATTAAATAGTACTTGTAAAGCTAGAGAAATGGAAATATAAGAGGGAAGTGATGAAAAAAAAGTGGGCGTTATGTAAAAGCTCGAAGAGAACAGACGATGGCTTGACATCAATAGAGAGTATGCATTATAAGGTAAGGAAAATATTGGAAGAGGAAAGGAATGAGAGAAAAATACCTTGGATTAAGTATGGAAAAAAACAGGTAGAAGGTATGTGATGCAATGTAAATAAATAAAAAATAAATAAATCAAAATTAAGGTCTCAGGAAACTAGGAGAGGAAGGAAGAGGAGAGAGTAACATAAGAAATAGTAGGATACAAAAAGAGACCAGAAATTAAAGACGTGTAGAATGGAGGATATGCTACAAGAATAAAGCATTGGAACAAAAGCATCAGGGATGTATGATAAATTTAGAACAATGAGAGGTGGTAGTAATAATAGAGGCTAGATGAAAGGAGATAGGAAAGAGTAAGAGAAAGGTAATCAAAAGGTTGTAGATGGCGGATTCAAAATTAAAAAAGGAGCAATAGTAAAAGCAGAGAGTAAGGAAAGAGTGTATAAGAGGGAAGAATATAAAAAGGATGAAAAAAGAAAAAGAGGGATGAAAAGTAGGAGAGGTAAAGATAGTAGAAAAGACTGGAAGATTGATTTAAGTGATAAAAAAAAAACAATAATGAATCAAAATTGACGGGTCAGAGTGGTAAACGGAAGCATTTCTTGCTCTGGATGTACAAGTTGGATTGAATTACAGTTAAAGTCCTCAAAAGGGGTAGTTTGTATCAGAGCCCTTGTAGAATAGGCACTGGCACTGGCTGCAAAGTGAGCATTCGAAGTGACCCTCGACTTGGGAATGTCCCACGAAGCCAAAGTGCGCGCTCTCACGCATGTGGCTGGAACGTGAGAGGCCGACGAATAACCGCACTTGATCTTCACTTTCAGCATTGAGGGGCCGGGAAGTCGAGACGAGATTAATACATTTACAACCGCTTGGCAATTGTTTTCGAACTGCTGTAGGGGTGAATCAGGGTGGACGAGTGAGTACATAAGAGGGTCGGAATTGTATACCTAACCGTTAAATCAGACTTAGACTAATATGTGTATGTGTGGGGGGTTGAAAACACACAAAGAGCTCAGGGGTGTCGACCGAGAGTCTAAATCGATTCTATTGGTTGGGAGAAGAGAACTTGTAGGTTTTACCCTGCACCTACAATTAAGATACATTTTATAATGTTTCTTTCTTTTTTTTTTAAATATTTATATTTTTTTCTACATTTTCTTTATCAAATAGACCTTTTTTAATTTAAAGTATTGCTGTTATTTTGTTGACTAGGATTATTAATTACTTTTGAATTTTGCATTTATTGGTCACTGAATTAAATAGTTTTAAAAGGTCCCTGAATTGAATTAAAATTTCTCAAATGAATAGTAAAATATCCCTGCTTTATGAAAATTCAAAGTGTCAAAAATTGAGGTCACAAATTAATTCGACTTTTTTCTAATTGACGGTTCTTTTCTTTGGCTGAAAAGAAATCTTTGGTTTTTCCGTGTAAAAATACGGTTTATTTTAAATATACGATTCTTCATGCCCTTTTTATTAGAGTTAACCATTTTTCATTTTTGAAATAAATGATAATAATATGTCCATTTTTTTAACATGAAGATACTTAATAGAAAAAAATTTAAATTTAAAAAAAGTTTAATCTATTTTTGATCTTGATTTTTTAAGGCAACATTTTTTTCTATTAAAAAATACTTTTTTCCGGAATTATTAAATTTTGACGGCATTTGATTTATTGTTTCATATTTCAAAATTAAATACGAGGAGATCTTAGATATAAAACCTTTTTGAAGTTAAGTATTTAAAATTCCACAATTTTAAATTTGAATATCACATAAATTAAAAAATTTGAAATTCAGAACTTAAAAAAAATAAACTAAAAACTTTCTCCCTTTTATCTGAACCCAAATATTGAAAATACAAATTTTGATCACATTCAACTCACTAACAGTGTTAAGAATGAAAAAATCATTTTTCAATAAAAAAATAAATAAATACCAAAATTTCTTTTTATTTTATTAAATAAAAATCTTAAGAACATACAATATTTTCTCTTCTGATCCATAAAAAAAATGATCCACAATTTTTTTTTTCAAATGTAAGAAATACACCTTTTTTTTCTTTAAACTCAATTGAAATATTAAGCAAAATATTTTAAATAAAAAAATTCTTTCTTCTTATTTAGAAAAACAATTTTAAACAATTTTTCGTTTCTAGCACAAAATGAAATTATAAATACAAAACTTCCCTATTCTAATTCAGAAATAAATTAAAGAAACAAAAATTCCCTCTTCAAATTCCGAACCAAATTGAAACCAAAATATTTTTTTTAACAATTAAAGATAATGTTGAAAATAATAACATATTTTTTGTAAAAAAAAATTAATTTTCCCTTGTTATTTAAAGGCAAATGTGAAAATCACAATATTTTACCCTCTTTAACTCACTTAAAATATTAACTAAAATGTTTACAACAAAAAAGTTCCTTTTTCTAATTAGAAAAAATTATATAATCAAAAGTTTAATTTCTTCATACTTAAAAAAAATATTTAAAACATAAAATTCTTGAATTCAAATTGAGAAATAAATTTAAAAACAAAAAATTCCCCTTTCCCATTTAGAAATAAATTATATACCAATATAACTTCTTTTTTTAGTTTAAATAAAAATCTTTAAAATAACAAATTTATCTTTTTTTGTTAAAAAAGGTTCAAAATAAAAAAATTCTTTTTTTTATCATAATAAAAATGTCAAAGTAAAGAATCTGCTTCGCCTCAACTGAATTAAAAATGTTAAAAATGTCCTTTTTCAATCAGAAGAGAAAAAAAACTTTTGAGAGTTGAAATAATTTTTCAATGAAAATCTTTCTATTTCAATTTAAAAATTAATTTAAAAAACAAATTTCCCTTTTTCAGTTCAGAAACAAATTAGATACTACAATTTCTCATTTTCCAATTGAAGAAAAATCTTTAAAATAAAAAATTTCTCTTTTCCCACGCAGAAAAAATTCAAAATAAGCAATAGAAAACGAAATTTTATTCTTACAAACCTAATAAATATTTAAAAAATTAAAAAATTAAAAATTAAAATTTTAAATTTGGAAGTAGGGGAAATGAGGGAGTTGGGGAAATTAAGGTAAATGTGTCGGAACACAGTGGACCAAAAAAACTACTCGTGGACAAATAAATTATCAGCCTACGCTATCTGTCTGATTCAAACTTTAAAATTAATAAAAGCCTTTTTAATTTTAAAAATATAAGTGAGATTAGAAGTTTCAAATGATTAAAAAATTTGTTATTGAAAAACAAAGTTGAATTTTTTTTATTTTAAATTTTTCCAAGTGCCCTTTTGGTTAAGAGATTCAGATTGATTAAGAAAGATTTCAAAACAGCGTGTCAATTTTATGGAAATAATTTTCTGTAAGTAAAAATAATTTAGAAAAATTGTTATTGTGTTATAAGCAAATCAATTGAGGAAATTTATTTTCTGGTATTATTAATGTTTAGTTTGTTTAAATTATTAGATTTTGTAAAAATATGAGATAAATAAATGTTAAATTACAATTATGGTAAAGAGATGCTTTTCGGTAACTGTTAAAACAATGTTTATAAACAAATGCACAGTTTGGCGATTTTTCAGAAAACAGACTTAAATTTTGTTAGTAAAAATTGTTCAAACAATAAATAATCTTTGTCAATTTGCAAAGATTCACAGTGAAGAGTCATTGGAAAGACAAACCTAGTTGATTCCGTAAACAAAAACTGAGCATATTTATTCAAAAATCGCCAAACTGTGACTTTATTTGTGAAAATTGTTTAAATAATCAATATTTGTTTTTAATTTGCAAGTTATCTCAGTCAAAAGTCATCGAAAAGTCATCTCTTGTTGATTCCGTAATCAGAAATCGAGCCGGTTCAATTGAAAATCACCAAACTGTAAATTTGTTAAAAAAATTGTTTAAATAATAAATAATTGTTGTCAAATTAAAAGGAATCATAGTAAAGAGTCATCGTGAAGACATATCTAGCTGACTACGTAAATGAAAATTGAGCCTATTCTCTAAAAAGTCTCAAGACTGTGAATTTGTTTATAAAAATTGTTTAAGCCATTACTAAAAAGCATCTATTCTTAATTAATGGTGATGGAACATTTATTTCTCTCACATTTTATACAAAATATATATTAATTTTAATGAGCCAAACATTGCGAACCCAAAAAAAAGACCTTACTCCATTAATTTTTTCATAACACAATAACCATTTTTTTAAATTATTCTGACCAACTAAAAATTATTCCTATATAATTGTAACACTGTTTTAAGATCTTTTTTCGTTAATCTGAATTTCTTAAAAAACATGGCACTTGAGGAAGTTGAAAAAATTCAACTTTGCTGTTAATTAACAAATTTTTTAACAATTTAAAAAAATCTAATCACAAAAATCTTTATTAGTGGATTAGTCATGGATTAGTCCACGGGTACTTTTTTTGCTCCACTGTGCAGGAGTATGAGAAATAAGGGATGATAAAGGGAGAGTAACTAGCAGAAGTGTGGGGAATCAAAGTAAAATTAGGGGATGGAAAGCTAAAGAAGGAAGGGTAATGAAGGGTCATAAGGAAGAAATAAGGAAATTAGGTAAAATAAAGGGAGGGAATGCATAAAAAGGGAGAGGGTATGAAAGGTCATTAGGAGCAATAAGGGAAGGGAAAGTACAGAAAGTGAGGGGAAGTGATTGTCAGGGAATGGATATAGAAAAAGAAGAGTGTTGGCTACAAAAACAAGGAGAGAGAGAAGTAGAGTAGGAAGAAGTTGGGAAAGGGGCAAGAGAAGAGAGAAGCTAGGGGAAAAAAACTTTGCCTCTTCAACATATTTCTAAATGTCATGAATTCTATCAAAATATATATAAGTAAATACACTATAAAACTGTTTATTCACAAGAAAGGGTGGGCGGTGAAAGACGTGCAGTAGAGAAGGTGATCATAAGTGAGGCAATGGGTGGGGGTATAGGGTCTGGAAAATGGAGGAAGGGGTGCATATGAGAGGAGTATAAGAGATAAGACGTAGTAGAAAAGAGGAGAGAGGAATTAGGTATTTAGATTTAAGATAAACTATTTCATCTCCACCGAGTTTTTCAATATTGAGAAAGATAAGAGAAAGAAGAAGAAAAAGTTCAAAATATAGAGATGAGGGAAATTAAAAATAAAAAATAAATACGCAAAATTATGCTAGAGATAATAGCGATAAAGGAAAAAAAGGCAAAAGAAAATAAGATAAAATAGGAAGAATTTATAGAAAATTTGAAAAAGGGATACAAACTTTATAAGAAAGACAGAAAAAGCAGTAAGTAAGTTAAAAAAGTGAGAGCTGGAAAGTAGGGTGGAGTAAATGGAATGCTTAAACAGGAAGCTTGGAGGTGGAGAGAGTTGGGATGAGTATAAAGACAGATTGAGAAAAATGGAGAGGAGAATAGAGAAGAAAGAAGAAGAAATGTATTGGTGAAAAGTCTAAAATTATAGAAAAAGGGACTCAAAGGAGTGAAAGTGCTAAAAATAGTATTTTGGAAAGTAGAGGAGGAAGTGAGAAGTGTAAAAATTAAAGTAAGAAGAGGAGTGCAGATATCACAAGTGAAATTAAAGAAATAGTAACGTGACAGAAAAGTGATAAAAAGGGCATTATATGATAGTTTGGAAAGAATAGAGGATTTGACATGTGAAATGGAAAACGAGTGGGATGAAGGATATCCTACATCTATAAAGAGAAGGAAAGGCTGTCAAAAATCGGAAGGAGAATAGAAAAGAAAGAGAGAGAGAGAGAGATAGAGAGAAATGATAAAGAAATATGGTAAGAAAGGGTTTGAGGTCAGAAGAGAAGGAATTAAGAAAAGGAGTGGAAAAAGTGCTGAAAAGGATAGATGTTAATGTAGAGATAGAGGAATCGCGAAGTGTAGAAAAGAAAGCGGAAAGAGAGGAGAATATAGTACTGGTGAAACTAAAGAAATAAAAACATAAGGGGGAAGTGACTAAAAATAAGGGAGCGTTATATGGAAGTTTAAAGAGAATAGAGGATGGTTTGATATCGATACACAGAAGTATGCAGTATAAGGTACGAAAAATAACGGAAGATGAAAAGGATAAGAGAAAAAGAACGTGGGTTAAATAAGAAAGAATACAGATAGAAGTAGGAATAGTAGGTAGTGGAAGACATGTAGTAGGGGAGGTTATGGTAAGTCAGTTAATAGGTAGGGAAGTAGTGGTTGAGGGTAGTGGAAGGTTGTGCATGAGATGAGTATAAGGGATAAGGCGTAGTGGAGGAGAGGAGAGGGAAATAATGGTTAAATGGATGTAGCAGAGAGAAGTGGAGCTGGACAAGTGAGAAAAGGGGGTGTAGGGGAGGG
>JAUELO010000366.1:5251209-5268482 GCA_032357855.1 Amphibolips quercusostensackenii
GGAAAATAGCAAAGGAGTGGGTGATAAGATAGGTATAGGTAGGATAGGATCGTTCAGGATAGAATACGAAAGAAGAGAGGGGGATAATAAGGGAAAGGTACTACACAATAAATAATAAGTAGTAAATATTTAGAATATTTATTTATTATTATTTATATATATACAGACAGCGAAGGAAATTCCTCCTACTACTCTGAATCCCAAAATATGTGTGCCTGCTCGTTGACCAAAAAGTTGAGAAATACGACGGTGGATGACAATATTCTGTTAAAGTCTGGTGACTGTGATACATAAGTAAGGAAAGCGCCTCCAAGCTTTGGGGTAGGAAAAAAGAAGCAAACGAATCCCACGAGGAAAGTTTTTCGCTAGACCGGAAACGGGGAAGTTTTACCGTATTTGCGCATCCGGTACCATAAATCTTTGCTTTTCCCGCCTCCTGGTACTGGTGGCCAAGTCACTGCCGAATACACTTGCAAATACGTTTCACTTTTTCGGTCGTCGCTCTCATCTTACTTCCATTTTTTTTTTAATTTAAATCCCTTACAATAATTCTTAAATATAAATTTTCTACAAACTGAAAATTTCTCTAATCTTGAAAGGCTAAAATTATTCCTTATTTATACAGAATTATTCAAATTTGGCCCGTGTTTCCAACTCTTCCTTAAAAAAATAAAGTCTGTTCGGAAAAAAATTGTCCAAATATACATTTGTTTATGAAATTTGTTTATATAATCAATCAATGTTTTTACCATGAAAAATATAACATCAATGAGTCAAGATATTCATAGTTAATTCCGCAAAAATAGTTAGACTTATACGTTAAAAAAATTATCAAAATGCTAATTTATTTATAAAAACTGTTTATATAACAGTTTTTTTGACTATCAAAAATATAAAAGCAAGCATTCTCTAGCAAGACATTTGTAGTTAATTCTGCGAAACAGTGAAGTCTACTCATTGATAAATAGATAAAATGTGAATTTATTTATAAAAATTGTTTATATAATCAACAGTTTTTGTGACTGAGACAAAAAAAAACAGCGAAAAATCTTGGCAAGTCATTTATAGTTAATTTCACAAAAAATTAAGCCTATATATTGAAAAATGGTCAAAATGCTCATTTGTTTATAAAAATTGTTTATATCTAGTTGAGGGCTTTTGGTCCTATTGAAAAATAAGGCAATGAGTCTTTGTTGATACATTTATATTAATTCCACAAAAGATATTAGGTTCATTTAGAAAGAAAGTGTAAAAATTCTAATTTGTCTATAAAAATTGTTTATATGATTAACTGTTTTTTTCTATAGGAAAAAGCCAGGCAGGAGTCTTTGAAAACACATCTCTCGCTGATTCCGCAAAAAATATTAAGCCTAATCATGAAGAAATAATCAAAATGTACATTTGTTTGCAAAAATTGTTTAAATAAATAACAAGCAACAGCTATTTTTAACTAATTGTAATTGCCTAATAATATTTGTCATATTTCATGCGAAAACTGTAGATGAAATTAAGCCTGTTTGTGAGAAAATGGTTAAATGGGCATTTCTTTACAAAAATTGTTTATATATTTAGTAGTGTATCTGACTATGAAAAATATGACAACAAGTAGTTGCTGGCGAGGTATTTCTAGTTGATTCCACAAAATAAGGCCTATCAATAAAAAAATTGCCAATTCTGCGTTTGTTGATAAAAATTGTTTATATCATTAACAATTTTTTCACTGTAAATAGTATGACAGCATGGAATATTTGACAAGACAATTTCAGTTCATTCCGCAAAAAATTAGTCCTTTTCGTAAAAAAATGGTCAAAATATGCATTTGTTTATAAAAATTGTTTATATAATTGCCAATTTTTGGCAATAGTATCTGGCTATTTAGTCACAGAAATACATTTTGCTTTTACTAAGATGACTTAAAAATGATTTTAATGGGATGCTTGGTAAAATCTTTATGTTTTAAACATATTTGTAAGAGTTATAAAAAAATTAAATAAACAATGGCATTATCTAGCAATTTATTTATAGAAATATATTCCCATTTTGCTAAAACGCCTTTCAAATGGTTCTACCTTGATTTTTTATAAAAGCTTTGTCTTTGCAACGTAATTGTAAAAGTTATAAACAAATTATTTAAACAAATGCACTGTTCGGCCTTTTATTTGCAGATATACATTTCGCTTTCACGACGAAAACGACTTTAAACTATCTTAATAGAAATTTCTAATCGGAAAATGTTGTCTTTTTTACTTATTTGTGAAAGTTATAAACAAATTATATAGGAAAATGCAGTATTTGTCTATTTAGTCACATAAATACATCCTGCTTTTACTCAAAAGCGTTTAAATTGGTTTAACATTGATTTTCTGTAAAATCTTTGTTTTTCCGAAATATTTGTAAAATTAAAAAAAAAAAATTCATAAATAAATGCCCTATTCGGACATTTATTGACAAAAATACATTCTGATTTTTACAAAAACGACTTCAAATTAGTTTAATTTTAATTTTTATTCAGAACACTTTCTCGTTTCAACGTATTAGTAAAAGTTACAAACAAATTATATAAACAAATGCAGCATTCGGCCATTCATTCACAGAAATACATTCTTCTATTACTTAAACGACTTTAAATTGGTTGAAGAGTGATGTCCCATCAAAAAAATCTGTGCTTCCAATATATTTGGTAATGTTATAAGCAAATTGCGAAATTATAAAAAAATATGTAAACAAATTAAATAAATAATCCTTAATCTAACTATTTATTAAGAAAAATACGAAGAAATGATAGGGGCGGGTGGAGGAAAGAGAGGAATCAGGGAGAGGAAGATGTCTAGTAGGGAAGGTGATGGTAAGTGAGAAGACAGACGGGAAAATAGGGTTTGGAAGAAAGAGAAGGGAGTGTAGATGAAAGAACTGTGTGAAGGAAAACGTAGTGGAGTTATGGATTCGGCAAGTAATGATAAGAAGCAGTAGCGAAGAAGAATGAAGGTGGAAAAGTGAGAGGCGTGGATGTAAAGGAAAGTGAGTGGAGTAGGAATGTTGAAGGCAAATGATGGTAGATGCGATAGGGCTGTGTAAGGAAGGGAAGTATGTATAGAGGGGATGAGATGAGAAATGGAGAGGGGTGAAAAGGAGAGGAAGGGAGATGAGGAAGTAAGCGAAGGGGATGTAGGGGACAGCTAGTGGAGCAGGGTATCGTAAAGGAGGGGAATCAGGGGAGGTGTGAAAGAAGTGTGTAAGAAAGGGAAGTATCAGTGATAGAAGATGGAAAGTAGGAAAGTATAAGGGGTGATAAGATTAGATCAGATAGTACAGAATAAGATAGGATAGGAGAGGATCGGAAATAAAAGAAGAGGAAAGGAATTAAATAAATAAAAAGAGAAGATGTAGAGGAGGGCGAGTGGATCAGGTAATTGTAAAAGAGGGAAATCAGTGGAGGTATGAAAAGAGTGTGTAAGGAAGTAAAGTATTAGTGAAAAGAGATGGAAAGTAGAAAAGGGAAAGGGGTGATAAAATTAAATCAGATAGTACAGAATTGGATAGGATAGGCGAGGATCGTAAAGGATTGGACAGAATAAGAGAGTATACGATAGAATAGGAGAGAAGGTAAAGAAGAAATTTTTTTTTAATTTTTTAACCGTACTGGATAAGAGTTTATCGCAATTTTGGGTTGAAAAAGTAAAAAAAAGTTTCAAAATTGTGCTAAGGGTTCATTTTTGGAATATTCGGCCAATAAGTGATGTTTCCAAGTGAAGAGAGAATACTCTTGGAAAAGAGCTTATTGGGCGGGTCGTTCGACGGATATAGGAGCGGGATGGATAAACTTTGAAGCGACTGTCCCCAGGGCTGATGCATAATTCAGGAATCGTCACGGGCGAGGATATTGCCAATTTGGCGTCGATGAAAATACGATCGGATTTGTCAGACGCAGGTTCCAAAGTACGTCCAGTGAATTTAACACCTTCGATCTTCCATACGAGTTTCCACATTTTTTACGATTATTCAGGCTCATTAACAGATTCTTATTTGCATAAAAAAAATTAAGAAACAAATTCCTAAATTATTATTTTCTAAATCATGGTCATAAAAAAATTAAAAGTAATAAAAATCTAGATTTATTTTGTTTAAGATTGCTTAGTCGATACAAGTTTTCAAAATTTCTTCCATCAACAGCTTTCAAATTTTAATTGATTTTAATTTTTTTTTTATACTCAAAGAGAGCTCAATTTTCAACAAATGTAAAGCAAGATAATGGTAATTTTTTGTAATTTTTAGCTCATTTTTATAAAAAAAAAAAATTACAAAAACGTTAATGTCCTAATGGCGATAAAATTTCGCAATAAACAAATTATTTTCCGTTTTGTACACTGATGATGCAATTAAGATAAATTTAATTAAAAATAATTTTCAGTTAAACACCTAAAAAAGTCATGAAATTGTGAAAATATTCTGCGAAACCTAAAAAAGAAAGGAAATTTTGCAAAAGTGACTGGAATTTTTTTTAATCGCACCTATTTAAAAATATTAAAATTTATTTTCATATCTGACGGAAAATTTTAATTCCTAAATTTCTGACTTTTTAAATTTTCGAAATATTTGTAAAATTTGTATTAAATCATTGAAATCTTAGCAAATTTAAAAATCTTCAAATCATTGTAAAATCTTTAAAATATTTGTCAAATTTTTGATGTCTTTGTGAAATTATTGTGAAACTTTTGTGTAATCTTTTTAAATCTTTAAAACCTTTCAAAATTTTTGAAACCTTTGCAAAATCTTTCGAATCTTTCGGAATCTTTGAAATCCTTGTCAAATTTTTGTAAAATCATTTGGAATCTCTCAAATTTTTTGAAATATTTATAAAATTTTTCTAAAATCATTAAAATTAAAAAAAAATGCAAATCTTTGAAGCTTCGTAAAAGTTTTAAAATATTTGTGAAATCATTGTAAAACCTTTTAGAAATCTTTGAAATCTTTAGAAATTCTTGCAAACCTTTTAAAATCTTTGTTAAGTTATTTGCAACCTATGTGAAACCTTTCTCAAATCATTAAAAATATTAAAATTTTTGAAATCTTTAAAACTTTGTGAAGGTTTTGAAATCTTTGTGAAATCATTGTGAAGCAAATTGTAAAATCTTTTAAAATCATGTAAGCCTTTCGAAATCTTTTAAAATCTTGTAAAGCTTTCGAAATCTTATAAAATCTTAGAAAACTTTTAAAATCTTTGAAAACTTTTTTAATCTTTGAAGTCTTCGTAAAATCTTTGATATCTTATGAAATCCCTTAAATCCTTGTGAAATTTTCGTAAAGTCGTTAAAAATCTCCCGAATTTTTTTAAATATTTGTGAATTATTTTTGAAGTCACTATAATCACAAAAAAGTTTTAAATCGTTAAAGCTTTGTGAACGCTTTAAAATCTTTATGAAGTTTTTGTGAAACCCTTGTGAAATTTTTAAAAATCTTTGAAACCTTTAGAAATCTTTGAAATCTTTGCAGAATCTTTGAAATATTTTTAAATTTTCAAAATCCTCCTGGAATCTTTGTGAAATCCTTTAAAATCTCTGCAATTCTTTGAAATATTTTTGAAACCTTTCTAAAATCATCAAAATCTTCAATAATTTTAAAATCTTCAAGGCTTTGTAAACGTTTTAAAATATTTGTGAAATCATTGTGAAACCTTTTTGAAATCTTTAAAATCTTCGCGAAATCTTTAGTATCTTATAGAATCCTAAAAATTCTTGTGAAATATTTGTAAAGTCATTAAAAATCACCCACATTTTTCAAAATATTTGTAAATGTTTCCGAAATCATTAAAATTTAAAATTTTTTTAAAATGTTTCAAGCTTTGCAAAGGTTTTGAAATTTCCGTGAAATTATTTCAAAATCCTTGTGAAATCTTCTAAAATCTTTTACACCTTTCGAAATCCTTGTAGTCTTTGCAAAATCTTCGGAATCTTTTGGAATCTATGAAATCCTTGTGAAATCTTTGTAGAATCACTTAAAATCTCTGAAGTTTTCTAGAAATATTTGTGAAATCTTTCTAAAATCATTAAAATTAAAAAAAAAATTTCAAATCCTTAAAGCTTTGAAGTGGTTTTTAAATATTTGTGAAATCGTTGTGAAACCTTCGAGAAATCTTGGAAATCTTATGCAATTCTTGCAAACCTCCTTAAATCTTTCTAAAGTTATTTGCAACATTTGTGAAACCTTTCTGAAATCATTGAAAATATTAAAATTTCTAAAATCTTTAAAACTTTCTAAAGGTCTCAAAATCTTTGTGAAATCATTGTGAAACATTTGTGAAATCTTTGAAAATCATAAAAAACTTTCGAAATCTTTTGAAATCTTGTAAAGTTTTCGAAATTTTTTAAAATTGTAGAAAACTTTTAAAATCTTTAGAAACTTTTAAAATCTTTGAAATCTTCGTAAAATCTTTGATATCTTACAGAATCTCAAAAATCCTTGTAAAATTTTTTTTAAGTCGTTCGAAATCTCCCGGACTTTTTCAAATATTTCTGAAATATTTCTGAAATCACTATAATCTCAAAAAAATTTAAATCGTTAAAGCTATGTGAACGCTTTGAAATCTTCGTGAAATTATTGTGAAACCATTGTGAAATCTTTTGAAATCTTTGAAACCTTTAGAAATCTTTGAAATCTTTGCAGAATCTTTAAAATATTTTAAAATCCTTGAAATCCTTGTGAAATCTTTGTAGAATCGGTTGAAATCTCTGCAATTTTTTGAAATATATATTAGAAATCTTTCTGAGATCATCAAAATCTTTAATAATTTAAAAATCTTTAAGGCTTTGCGAAGGTTTTAAAATATTTGTAAAATCATTGTGAAACCTTTTTGAAATCTTTGAAATCTTTTGCAATTCTGGAAAACCTTCCAAAATCTTTGTAAAGATATTTAAAATAATTATAAAATCTTTCTTAAATCATTAAAATTCTTAAAATTTTTGAAAAGTTTAAAGCTTCATGAAATCTTTTGAAATCTTGTAGACCTTTTAAAATCTTTTAAAATCTTACAAAGCTTTCGAAATCTTTAAAATCTTTTCAAAATATTTAATATCTTATGAAATCCTTAAAATCCTTGTGAAATCTTTGTGAATTCATTGAAAATCACTCACATTTTTTGAAATATTTGTAAAATGTTTCCGAAATCATTAAAATGTCAAAAATTGTTTAAATGTTTCAAGCTTTGTGAAGGTTTTGAACTCATCATGATATTATTTTGAAACCCTTGTGAAATCTTTTAAAATCTTAAAAACCTTTCAAAATCTTTGAAATCTTTGCAGAATCTTTAGAATCTTTTAGAATATTGGAATCCTTGTGAAATCTTTGTAGAATCATTACGAATCTCTGAAATTTCTTGATATATTTGTGAAATCTGTCTGAAATCATTGAAATCTTACAAAAAAATTAATCTATAAAGCTTTGTGAAAGTTTTAAAATATTTGTGAAATTATTGTTAAATTTTTTTGAAATCATTGAAATCTTTTGCAATTCTAGAAAACTTTCTGAAATCTTTGTAAAGCTATTTGAAATATTTGTAAAATCTTTCTATTTTCATTAAAATTCTTAAAATTTTTGAAATATTTGAGGCTTTGTGAATGTTTTAAAAGCTTTGTGAAATCCTCGTGAAACATTTGTGAAATCTTTTAAAATCTTGTAAACCTTTCGAAATTTTGAAAATCCTAGAAACCTTTCGAAATCTTTGAAATCTTCGCAAAATCTTTGATATCTTTTGGAATCCTTGAAATCCTTGTAAAATTTTTGTAAGGCTAATGAAAATCTTTCCAATTTTTTGAAATATTTGTGAAATATTCATGAAATCATATAAGTTTTTTTTTAAATTTAGGAATCTTTAATGCTTTGTGAAGGTTTTAAAATCTTTGTGAAATCATTGTGAATCTTTGAAATCCTTTTGAAATCTTTGTAGAATCGCTTGGAATCTCTGAAATTTTTTGAATTATTTGTGAAACCTTTCTAAAATCATTAAAATCTCCAAAAATTTTCAAATCTTTGAAGCTTTGTGAAGGTTTAAAAATATTTGTGAAATCACTGTGAAACATTTGTGAAATCTTTTACAACCTTGTAAGCCTTTCGAAATCTTTACAAATCTTTAAAACCTTTCGAAATCTTTAAAATCTTTGCAGAATCTCCGGAATCTGTTGAAATCTTTGAAATCCTTGTGAAATCTTTGTAGAATCATTTGGAATCTCTGAAATTTTTTGAATTATTTGTGAAATCTTTCTTAAATTATTAAAATCTCCAAAAAATTTCAAATTTTTGAAGCTTTGTCAAGGTTTAAAAATATTTGTGAAATCATTGTGAAACCCTTGTGGAACCTTTGAAATCTTTTGAAATTCTTGAAAACCTTCTGAAATGTTTGTGAAGTTATTTGAAATATTTGTGAAATCTTTCTGAAATCATTGAATTTCTTAAAATTATTAAAATATTAAAAGCTTTGTGGGGGTTTAAGAATCTTTGTGAAATCATTGTGAAAAATTGGTGAAATCTTTTAAAATATCGTAAACCTTTCAAAAGATTTAAAAATCTTAGACAATCATTGAAATCTTCAAAAATTTTCAAATTTTCGAAGCTTTGTAAAGGTTTTAAAATATTTTTGAAATCATTGTGAAACTTTTTGAAATCTCTGAAATCTTTTGCAATTCTTGAAAACCTTCTAAAATCTTTGTAAAGTTATTTGAAATATTTGTGAAATCTTTTTGAAATCATTAAAGTTCTTAAATTTTTTTTTCCAAATGCTTAAAGCTTTGTGAAGGTTTTAAAATGTGTGTGAAATCATTGTGATACTTTAGTGAAATCTTTTAAAATTTTGTAAACTTTTCGAAATCTTTTAAAATCTTAGAAGTTTTTAGAAATCTTTGAAATCTTCGCAAAATCTTTTATATCTTTTGAAGTTCTTGAAATCCTTGTAAAATCTTTGTAAAGTAATTGTAAGTTTTCCCAATTTTTTGAAATATTTGTGAAATATTTCTGAAATCATTAAAATCTGAAAAAAATTTTTAATCGTTTAAGCTTTGTAAAGATTTTGAAATTTTCGTGAAATTATTGTGAAACCCTTGTGAAATCTCTTAAGATCTTTAAAACCTTTAGAAATCTTTGAAATCTTGGCAGACTCTTTGAAATATTTTGGAATCTTTGATATCCTTGTTTTGTTTTTGTTACCTGATAAAGAAAATTTTCAATTCAATCTTTATGTAATTCAATACTGTAAAAAAACAATTCAGTCAATAATTAAATAATCAGTTCACAACATGAAAAGCATTAAACAAATGTTCTTATTAAAACATTCAAAAAATCTTTACTTCATAGTTTTTTACACTTGGAGTTTCTTTTCTGAAAATTTAAATTAATAATTACCTGTTGAACTGATATCCTTGTGAAATCTTTGTAGAATCATTCGGAATCTCTGAAGTTTTTTTAATTATTTGTGAAATTTTTCTTAAATCATTGAAATCTTCAAAAATTTTCAAATTTTTAAAGCTTTGTGAAGGTTTTGAAATATTCTTGAAATCATTGTGAAAACTTTGTGAAATCTTCGAAATCTTTGTGAAATCATTGTGAAAAGTTGGTAAAATCTTTCAAATATCGTAAACCTTTCGAAATCCTTTAAAATCTTAGAAAACTTTCGAAATCTTTAAAATCTTTGCAAAATCTTTTTTATCTTTTGGAATCCTTGAAATCCTTGTAAAATCTTTGTAAAGTCATTGGAAATCTCCAGAATTTTTTGAAATATTTGTGAAATATTTCTGAAATCATTAAAATCCCAAACAAATTTTTAATCGTTAAAGCTTTGTGTGATTTTAAAATCTTCGTAAAATTATTGCGAAACCCTTGTGAAATCTTTTAAGATCTTTGAAACCTTTAGAAATCTTTGAAATCTTGGCAGACTTTTTGCAATCTTTTGAAATCTTTGATATCCTTGTGAAATCTTCGTAGAATCATTTGGAATCTCTGAAGTTTTTAAAATTATTCATGAAATCTTTCTGAAATCATTGAAATCTTTAAAAAAAATTTAAAACTTAAAGCTTTGTGAAGATTTTAAAACATTTGTAAAATCATTGTGAAAACTTTGTAAAATCTTTGAAATCCTTTGCAATTCTTGAAAACCTTTGGAAATCTTTGTGAAGCTATTTGAAATATTTGTGAAATCTTTCTGAAATCATTGAAATTCATAAAATTTTCAAAATCTTTAAAGCTTTGTGAAGGTTTTGAAGTCTTTGTGAAATCATTGTGATACATTTGTAAAATGTTTGATATCTTGTAAGCCTTTTGAAATCTTTCAAAATCTTAGAAAACTTGTAAAATTTTTGAAATATTTGTAAAATCTTTGATATCTTTTATTATCCTTGAAATATTTGTGAAATCTTTGTAAGGTCATTGAAAATCTTTTCAATTTTCGAAATATTTGTATAATATTCATGAAATTATTTAAATTTAAAAAAATTAAAAAATCTTCAAAGCTTTGTGAAGGTTTTGAAATCTTTGTGAAATCAATGTGAAACATTTGTAAAATCTTTTAAAATCTTTGAAACCTTTAGAAATCTTTAAAATCTTTGCATAATCTTCAGAATCTCTTGGAATCTTTAAAATCCTTGTAATATCTTTGTAGAATCATTTAAAATTTCTGAAATTTTTTGAATTATTTGTTAAATCTCTCTAAGATCATTGAAATCTTCGAAAAAAATTAAATCTTTAAAGCTTTGTGAAGTTTTTAAAATATTTGTGAAATCATTGTGAAACCTTTGTGAAATCTTTGACATCTTTCGCAGTTGTTAAAAGCCTTCTAAATTTTTTGTAAAGTTATGTAAAATACTTGTGAAATTTGTCTGAAATCATTACAGTTCTTAAAATTTTTTTAATGTTTAAAGCTTCGTGAAGGTTTTAAAATCTTTGTGAAATCATTGTGATACATTTATGAAATCTTTAAAAATCTTGTAAACCTTTTGAAATCTTTTAAAATTTTAGAAAACTTTTTAAATCTTTAAAATATTCGTAGAATCTTTGATATCTTTTAAAATCCTTGAAATCCTTGTGAAATCTTTGTAAAGTCATTGGAAATCCCCCGAATTAAAAAAAAAAATTTGTGAAATATTTCTAAAATCATTCAAATCAGAAAAAAATTTTTAATCGTTAAAGCTTTGTGAACGCTTTGAAATCTTTGTGAAATTCTTGTGAAACCCTTGCGGAATCTTTTAAAATCTTTGAAGCCTTTAGAAATCTTTAAAATCTTTGCAGAATCTTTTAAATCAGTTAGTATCTTAAAAATCTTTCGAAATCTTTGAAACCCTTGTGAAATCTTCGTACAATCATCTAAAATCTTTTTAATGTATTTCAATATTCGCAAAATCTTCCTAAAATCATTAGAATTTTTGAAAATTTATGAAAGTTTTAAAATCTTTGTGAATTTATCGCAACATTTGCGAAATCTTTGTAAAATTCTTAAAATTTTTTAAAAATCTATGAATTTTTTTGGGATATTTAAAATCCTCGTGACAAAAATCTTTTAATTATTATAAAATCTTTTGAAAATCATTTGAAATCATTCTAATTTTTGGAATATTTTCAAATCTTTGAAAGCCTTGCAAACTTTTTAAAATCTGCAGAACATTTGTAAAACCATTAAAATTTCAAACATTTTTTAAATCTATTAATCCTTGAGAAATCATTGCAATATCATTTGAAATCTCTGCAATTTTTTTAAATATTTGTGAACTTTTTTTGCAATTATTAAAATCTTAAAAGACTCGTGAAAGTTTTAAAATCTTTGCGAAATCATCACACAACATTTGTGAAATATTTTAAAATCTTTGAAAACTTTTAAAATCTTTAAAAAAAACCTTCGGAATCTTTTGTAATCTCTGTAAGGTCTCTGAAATCTTTGTAAAAGCATTTGAAATCTTTCTAATTGGAATCTTTAAAAGTCTTGTGAAACCATTGGAAGTTAAAAAATTTTTTATATCTTTGAAATCCTTGTGAAATTGTTGTAAAATTATTTAAAATCTCTGCAATTTTTTTAAATATTCGTGAAATCTTTCTGAAATCATTGAAATCTGTAAAAATTTTGAAATCTTTAAGGCTTTGCAAAAGTTTAAAAATCTTTGTGAAATCATTGTGAAACCTCTGCGAAATCAGTTGAAATCTTCACAATTTTTTGAAATGTTTATGAAATCTTCTGAAATCATTTAAATCTTAAAATTTTTGAAATCGTTAAATCTTTTTGAAAGTTGTAAAATCTTTGTGAAAGCATTGTGAAACCTTTGGAAAATATTTTAAAATCTTGGAAACGGAAAAAATTTAACCAATATGTTGATCACTCTAAAAATCTGGTATACAAGCTTTCATAAAATTTTTATGGAATCTTTGTGAAATTATTTGAAATCTTTCAAATATTTTAAAAGCTTTTGATCCTTTTAAAATCTTTGTTATAATTGAGAATTTTTGTAAAATTTCTTTAAACTTTGACACCTTTGGAAATCTTTAAAATCTTGGCCAAATATTTGAAACCTTGTGAAATCATTGAAATTTTTAGAATATTTTAAATCTTTTAGAACGTTTCAGTAATTGTAAAATCTTTTTAAATCTTTGCAAAATGTTTAAATTTTTTTGAAATCTATTAAGCATTCGTAAAATATTTAAAAGCTTTATAAAATCTTCTAAAATCTTTAACATTTTTTAAATTATTGAAATATTCAAAATCTTTAAAAGTTTTTTAAGCCTTTTGTAACTTTTTAAAATATTATATATAAATTAAATATTTGTGGAATCATTGTTAAGTCATTTAAAATATTTGACATTATTTATTTCATTTCTTGTAATCTTTGAAATTTTTTGAAATCGTTAACAATCCTTACGAAATCTCTGTTAATTTATTCAAAATCTTTAACACATTTTGATTTTTTTTTAATCTTTTAAATCTTTGTAAAACCTTTCAAATCTTTAACAAATAATTTAAAATCTTTCTAATTTTGGGAAATCTTTTTAAATAACTAAAAGCTTTTAGAACTTTCTGAATTTTATGAAACAATGATTAAATTTTTGTACTCATTTAAATCTTAGAATTTTTTTGAAATCTTCAAAACTTTGCGGAATCTTTTCAAAACTTTTTTTAATTTTTGATATTGTTTGAAATCTATATGAAATCATTGTGAAAATTTGGTTAAATCTATTCAAATCTTTAAAAAAAATTTGAATCTTTGTGAAATCATTAGAATCTTGAAATTTCTTTGCGATCATTCGAAATCTTTGACTTTTGTGAAATATATAAAATTGTAATGAAATTATTTGAAATTTGTAAAATTTTGTAAGGTCGTCGAAATATTTAAAATCATTCAATCTTGGAAATCTTTACAAAATCTATAAAACACTTTAAAATCTTAGAAATCTTTGTAAAGTTTTTTAAATTTTTGTGAAATAATTGACATATTTGTGAAGTATTTGTGACATCTTTTGCAATCTTTGAAACCTTTTTAAATTTTTTATGCCTTTGCGGAATGCTTAAAACCTTTAAAATCTTTGTGAAATTTCATAAATCTTTGTTAAATTTTCGAAATAATTGCGAAACATTTGCGGAACCTTTTTGAAAATATTGATACCTTTTAAAATCTTTTAATACTTTGCAAAATCTTAAAATCTTTTAAACCTTTGTGAAATTTCAGACACTTTGTAAAATCATTGAATTAATTGTGAAGCATTTGTGGAATCTTTTAAAATTTTCAAAACCTTTGTGAATTTTTTTAAATCTTTGCAAAATCTTTGAATTATTTTAAAATCTTTAAAATTTTTGTAAAAGTTATAAAATCTTTGTGAAATAATCAAAATAACTGTCGAACATTTGTAACAATTTTTTGAAATTTAAATATTTTCTTTCAATTTGAACTTCCATTCATGCAAATTTGATTTATTAACAACCTTTTAAATTAATTCCAGAAAATATAAGTTTAAATAAAATCAGTTAATAATTAATTAATCAGTTAACGTCATAAAAAGAATCAAACTATTAATTTCATTGAAACATTCAAATAATTTGTACTTTATATATTTTTTTAAAATTTTTACTTCCAATAATAAATATTTTATTTATTAATAAGGTCTTGAAATTATTCCATAAAATTTTAGTTTTGATAGAATGAATTAATTATAAAATGATGACTAAAAATATTTATAATAAAATAAAGTTTAACATTAATTTAATTAAAACATTTAAATAATTTTTAATGTATATATTTTTTTTTAATTTTAAATTGCATTTCTGAAAATTTTAATTATAAAAACCTCTTATGCTAATTTCAGAAAAAATTTAAACATATGTCCAGATAATGTTAAAAATTAAATTCAGGTAGTCATTTCACAACATTGCACACATTTGAAAAAATTATGTAATTGTAATGACATATTTAATTACATAACCCTAAAGTAAATAATAAATTCATGTTACTTTATAGAAAACATTTGAAACTCAATCTTTATGTGATTTAATATTTTTAAAAAAAGTATCAGCTAGTAATTAAATAATCAGTTCAGAACATAAAAAGCATTAAATAATTATCTTCACTGAAGCATTCAAATAATTTTTACCTTTCAGTTTTCTGAAAATTGAAATCGATAATAACCTTTTAAACTAATTCCAGAAAAAATTGAAACCTACGTCCATATAATTTTGAAAAGAGAATGTATTTATTTCACAACATCAAAAACATTTGAAAAATTATGTAACAGGCATAGGGGTATTTCAAACCTGAATAAACTTTTACTATACAAATTATAGATAATATTCAATTACATTACCTTGAAATAAATAATTAATTTATGTTACCTGATGAAGAAAATTTAATCGTTATGTAATTCTATACTGTAAAAAAACCATTTAGTCAATAATCAAATAATCAGTTCACAACATAAAAAGCATTTAACCAATGTTTTCATTGAAACATTCAAAAAATCTTTACCTTATATTTTTTTACAGTTAAAGTTTCGTTCCTGAAAATTTAAATTATTAATAACCTTTTAAACTGATTATCAAGAAAATTAAAATATATGTACATTTAATTTTGAAAAATAAATTCGGATACTCATTTTACAAAAGCACAAATATTTTATAAATTTATATGAATGTAATCAAGGTATTTTAAATAAACCAAATAAACTGTTATTACACAAATAATAGCCAATTTTCAATTTAAGAATTTTAAGGAAAATAAGCGATTTATGTTCAGCAGAAAAAGCATTAACAAAGTATTTTCATTGAAATACTCAAATACTTTTTACATTATATTTGTTTTTGGCTTGAAATTGCGTTTCGATAAATTTAATTGATTAATGACCCTTAAAAATAATTTTAGCAAAAATTAACATACATGTATACATTAATCATTTATTTTACAACATAAAAAGCAATAAACAGTTATTTTCGTTTATAGATGCAGATAATTGAAAAAAGTTGAATTAATAATAAAATCTTAAACTAATTTCATAAGAAAGTAAAATGAATGTAGTAAATATAATTTGTAAACCAAAATTTAGATGGTTATTTCACTTCACAAAAATTAAAAAAATATATATAATTGGAAAAGAGGTACTTTGAACATAAACAATCTTTTATTATAATTCACTTTCATTTTTGAAAATTTAATCTTTTAGTAACCTTTATTACTGATTTCAAAAAAAAATTAAAACATACTTATATATAATTTTAAAAATTAAATTTAGATATTCATTTTACAACATCAAAAACATTGACAAAAATTACATAATTGTAATGTAGAAAAGGCGATTTTCCTGGCATAATAAAAATAATAATCCGCTGTCCATTTCCTTCTCTGAGTCAATTAAGCTGTCTGGCTTTTCCTTGGTTTGAGTGGATCATCAATTTTTTTTTAATTAAACCTGAAATTTCTAGACACAAGCGTGAAAAAGATATGGGATAACATATAAACGGGTTTTTAATGGAGAAAAGGCGACTTTACTTGCATGATAAAAAAATTCGCTGCCCATTTCTTTCTTTGAGTTAATGAAATTAATTAGGCTATCTGTCTTGCTTACAAAAAAGTATATCTTGAATTTTTTTCAAAAGTAGAACTGAAATTTTTCCAGTATGAATGTGACAAAGACATGAACTTTCCAGTCATGATAAAAATAATAATCCGCTGCCCATTTCTTTTTTTGAATTAATTAAGGTAATTATGCTGTTTGGCTTGTTTCAGAAGAAACTAAACTTGAATTTTTTAAAGAGTTGACCTAAAATTTTTCAATATAAACGTGACAAATGCATTAAATAGAATATAAACGGTTTTTGAATAGAGAAAAGGCGACTTTCCTGGCATGATAAATATAATACTCCGCTGCCCATTTCTTTCTTTAAGTTGATGAAGTTAATTATGCTATTTGGCTTATTTCAGAAAAAGCTTATCTTAAATTTTGTCAAAAGTAGACCTGAAATTTCTCAATATTCATCAAATTAAATATAAACGGTTTTCCAATGGAGAAAAGGCGACTTTCCTGACATGATTAAAATAATAATCAGCTGCCTATTTATTTCTTTGAGTTACTTAAGTTAATGAAGCTATCTGGCTTTTTTTGAAAGGAGGGGACCTTGAATTTTTTGGAAAGAAGACCTAAAGTTGTTAGATATAAGCGTAAAAAAGACATGGAATGACATATAAACTGCTTTTTAATGGAGAAAAAAAAGGCCACTTTTCTGTCATGATAAATATAATACTCCGCTGCCCATTTCTTTCTTTGAGTTAATGAAGTTAATCATGCTTTCTGCCTTTTTTTATATAGAAGTAGTTAAAAAACTTTATAAAATGTAAACCTGAAATTTTGTAATACGAACGTAACCAAGACATAAAATAAAATATAAACGTTTTTCGATTGGAGAAAAGGCGACTATCCTGGCATGATAAAAACAATAATCCGCTGTCCATTTCTTTCTTCGAGTTAAGGAAGTTAATTATGCTGTCTGGCTTATATCGGAAGAAGCTAATCTTTAATTTTTTTAAAAGTAGACCTAAGATTCCTCAATATAAACGTGACAAATTCATGAAATAAAATATAAACGGTTTTCGAATGTAGAAAGGGCGACTTTCCTGGCATGATAAAAACAATAATCCGCTGCCCATTTCTTTCTTCGAGTTAAGGAAGTTAATTATGCTGTCTGGCTTGTTTCGAAAGAAGCTAATCTTTAATTTTTTTAAAAGTAGACCTAAGATTCCTCAATATAAACGTGACAAATTCATGAAATAAAA